>WSXT02060387.1:0-12665 GCA_011762715.2 Neuroterus valhalla
AGGAAAGATATATCAACAAAATTTCTATTGCGTTAGTGCAGATAATAGATAACTAATAGTTATGGCATCAAATTGCTATAGGATTATTTCATCTTCGATATAATCGGTAAACTTGTTGGGAACCAAATAATCTATTGCGGAAAATACAAATCGTTTTATTACACAACCATCAGTAAAATTTTTTTAATCAAAATATCAGTGATGAGAGTTCTTTTTGACAGTTTCCTGTGCTTTGAAAATGCATCATACAATGACTATTTTATGAGATAGATAAGATTTGAGAAGATCGATTTGCATGCCGAGATTTTATCAGAATATATATTAGAAGTTCTATCAAACGAGTGTACAACTTGTGCTGGAAAATTGCCTTTGCATGCCTTCTGTTTTTTGGAAAAAGTGTCAATGACAGAATCAAAACAACAAGTTGGCCTTAAGAAGTTCTTGAACAACTTTACTTTCAAAAAAGATCTTTCAGCGCTCGTGGCAGTTTTTGGAATAGTCAATATTTTTTGTAAGTGCTTTATAGCGATCGAAACGAAAACTATTCGTCTCATAGAAAAATAGTCAACGGTGAATTGGTAGATTTTTTTATGTTGAACAAGTTTTTACCGTAATTTTTCTTGTGTCTTCCATAGTCTTGCTGAAAAATGAATCTTTTTCATTTTTGGAAACATATTTCACAATTTGAATAAAAACTATGCATCTTGCGAAAAAACTTGTACTGATAGAATTTGTGGATCTTCTTAAAATGAATGATGTAGGTCCTGAAAATTTTTTTGTACCTTGCATAGTTTCAGCGGAAATCTGCATTCTTGATTTTTCAAAAAGCTATTTCGATGCATAAAACCAGAACCATCGGTCAAAAATGTCTGGTTAATAACCTCGTCCTTTCTTTTGCGACCTTAAACACGTGTGCAAAAGGACAGGAAAATTTATGATAACAAAAATTGTGTACCAAAAAAAGATCTACAAATTTTTTGCCATTTTTGCCATTGATCGAGTGCGCAGCACGAAGAACGCTTTAATAGAGGAGAGTTCAAAATCTTCAAATTAAAGTAGTCGACATTTTGCTTTTAAGTTTCAAAAGCTCTGCATATAAGTGTAAGGGAGTACAATCACCGAGCGCGTAGCGTGAGGTGAGTTCATCATTGATCGCGAAGCGCGAGATCCAACACACGCGAGCCCTCTCATGCGCTCAAACTGGCGAGCAAACCGAGCTGCGTGCAAAGCGCGTAATGAGAAAGTGCCCGCACAGCAGGCAGATTATTTTCATTATTATTTATGCTATCAAAATTGGAATTTTTGATGTTTTGAGAAAATTCCAAAAGGATTATTCACGATCTTGCAGGGCTCCCAAGAAGAAAATTTTTTTGTTTTTGAGCTTGCGTTATTGGGCTAGAAATTCTCAGTTTCTTTTATATTTTTGAATTCTGGAAATACAATAATCCTGACAATTTTGTTTTTAACGAAAAAAATGATGATGAAAAATTGTTTTACTTCGTGCTGAAACAAAAAAAAAGGGTTTTACGAATGTGCCTGTTTGTGTATCTGTATGTAAGTATGTATGTATGTCAGTCTGTTAGCACGAAAACTTTTGAAGTTGTAAGTACGGCTTTCTGTAGTAAGTAATAAGTGGAACACTTTATACTTATGATTTTTTTTTATTGAAACAAATTTGCCGTAGTTATGGCATTTGCAAAATTCAAAAATATAATCGAAGATGAGAATATTTATCCAAACAACTCAATATATGAAGAAAAGTTAGGGAAAAAAATGTTTCTTTCTGGGAGCTAATACAGAAGATTGATGGTCAACAGTTGTTAACCCGAAGAAGATCTATAAATTTGTTATCATTTTACCGATTGAACGCGTTGTTTTTGTTTTATTCGTAAAAAATAAAATTAAACATTAAAAATAAATTCCCAGAGAAAACACACCACATACGAAAGAAATTATTTGAAAAAACTTATCTACCGTTACCGGCAAATTTTAATCGAGTGCGCAGCACGAGACACGCGATGTGACTTCACAAGCATTAAGTTCAAGTAGTACAGATTTTGCTTTAGAGTTTAAGAAGTTTATTAAACAAATGAATGGAAGTACAAAGATCAAGCGCGTAGTGTGAGGTAAGTTTATCATGGAGCGCGAAGCGCGAGATCCGACAGACCTAAAATATGCCCTTAATGAGGGCTCAACTGTCTACTTTGAGAAAAGTAGGACCCATTTTGCTTCTTGCTTAAGATAAAGATAATTATTATGAGGCCAAATGCCTGATTCATGTTGTAAGGCAAAAAACATATATTGTAAAATCTAAACGCACGCATGTTCTGTTTGTATCTCATCATTTTATTCTTTGTTCATGCATATTCATTTTATTCTATTTATTTGAAATTTAGGAAGGAAGAGTTAACAATTAATCTTCATATGATGCGCAAGATTCATGAATATTTTGAACTCAATTTAAAATGTTCATCTTCGAAGATTATTCTAGTAAGAATTTATAAACAGGTTTCATAATCATGATTTCAAATAATAAGAATGGCAATAATGATTTGCAATTGTTGTCAAATAAAATACAAATTTTCGTTTTGATCATTTTATTTGGTATTTGGCACAACTCATGCCATAAAAATTTCGGAAAATATGGAGAAGTAATATACAATTATTTTCTCTGGAATCAATTCGAGAAATTTAATGACCTTGTTTACGTTGATTAGAATGTTAGAGGGGAAAAATCCTCAAGAAGCCTATAAGCCAGATAAGAAAAGCTTCGTCATAGTCATGTGAAAAATATTTACAATACACTAGAACGTCTTTATGGCACTCTTTTGTGTACACAGCTGATGGAAGTCAAGTCGACACGTGTTTAATGTTAAATAGAATGAATTCTTGCAAAATTGATGGAAATCTCAATTTGTGTATAAGAAATAACTTGGGATGAAATTAACCATATTCATTCGACATTCGTGTTTGATTGAAAATTCGACTGTTTTGTGGGAAATTCGTTTTTTTTGCACTCTTAGTTCGAACCAGAAAAATTTCCACTATTTTCATCAGCAGTCCTCGTTGTCACTGGGAAATTAGTGACTTCTTCATTTTCAGCTAGGAATCAGTGAATGTTGGTAAAGTTCAAAAGGTTTTCACTGAATTGAATTAGTGGCATCAAAACCACCGGTTCTTAAGTAGTTTATATCTACTGATTCATTCAGTTGATGAAATCCTAAAGTTATTTATATTTTAATCCAGTTTGAACAAATAGGAAATAGTTTTTTTGTACTAAACGTACAATTCGACCGCCTTCTAGCTATTTCCAACAGTGAAATTTTACTGAAAACCAGTGCAAATTCTACTGGTTCAAACTTAGAGAGTGGGTTTGAAATGAAAATGTTCAATTAAACATCATTTTGTTCTTCTTCAAGTATTCTACAGTATCAGAAATGTTCATTCAACTGCTTTGTTACAAATTTGTCTCTTTGGTTAAAAATACAACTATCAATGATGAGGACTATGATTTCCATTTTTTTTTCGTGAAAATTGTACTGGAATATTTGTTATTACACTCCCCTTCTTACGGACTGGGAAGTCTTCACATAACCTCGCATCAATTTCTTTACATACATCACCACTAACTCACTGGTGAAAGGGCACACAGCTGAAGATTGGTTCCAAACCCCCTGGAGCAACATCTATTTAGTACCCAGAGAACCTGGAGAACTCAAAAGGTACCTGACTACCGTCTCCCCGTAAACCGCAAAAGCTCTTCCAGAGTACAAGGCGGGAATCGGACCCGCAATTAGACGGAGTGAGTTCAAGGCTCATGACGTACCCAATCGGCCCGGATGGCTCAATTGGTAGAGCATGAGACTCTTGATTTCAGGGTCATGGGTTCAAGCCCCACGTTGAGGGACAGGTATGAAGGAGGTAACATCAGGGTGGTGAAAAAGGATTTGGACGCTGAGGAAAAGGCGCACACAATCAGAAGGCGAACATTCAAGATAAGTAAGCCTTTATTCAGGCTTACAGGTTCTGGTTGAACTTGGATGCAACGATGAGGATGAGTCCCAGTTGCATAGCAAAGCCGCGGTAATCGTCCTGGCTAGCTCAGTCGGTAAAGCATGGGCCTCCTTATCTCAGGGTCGTGGATTCGAGCCCCACGTGGGGCGACAGGTATTATGGAAGCAATATCAGGAGTAGGAAGAAGAACTTGGACGATGAGACGAAGGCGCACACAATTTAAAGGCTAACATTAGAGATGAAATAGCCTTCATTCAGGCTAACAAGTTCTTGTTGAATAAGGGTGCAACAATGAGGGTGAATCCCAGTTGCGTAGCAAAGGCGCCGCAATTGGCCCAGGTAGCTCAGTCGGTAACGCATGAGACTTTTATTCTCAGGGTCGTGGGTTCGAGCCCCACGTTGGGCGCCAGGTATTACGGAGGTTATCTCAGCGGACGGAAGAAGGATTTGGACGTTTAAGAAAAGGCGCACACAATGAGAAGGCGCACATTTAAGATAAAATAGCCTTTAATCAGACTTACAGGTTCTTGTTGAACTAGAGTGCGTGTGTTCGGGCCCCACGTTAGGCGCCATGTATTATGGAGGTTATATCAGTTGGAAGAAGAAGGATTTGGAGGCTGAGAAAAAGGCACACACAATAAGAAGGCAAACATTTAGGATGAAATAGCCTTCTTAAGGCTTACAGGTTCTTGTTGAACTATGGTGCAGCGATGACGGTGAGTCCCAGTTGCGTAGTAAAGGCGCGGAAATTGGCCTGGGCGAAGGTCGGTTGTCCAGGAGGCAGACAGTGAGACAGGTAAGGCACGACACAAATAACGGGCATGGGTAAGTAAGGGTGGAAGAGACGTGGACTCGGGCACGAGCAAACCAAGATTGCGACGGCGAGCAACGGTCCGTCGCTTGAGGACTCGGGACCCGATGAACTTGACTAGGTTCTTGAGTTCGCAGATGTATTGTGGTATGTAGATTACTTCATCTTGCTTTTTTTAGAATTCAGTCTTCAGTTCAGTCTTCAGTCTTCAGTCTTTTCTGCCTTTTGAGATAATATTTATGCTTCCTTCTACATTCTACATTCTACATTCAGTGCTATGGTCTTTGATTTCACGTTTCAATAAATTTGAAATAGTTGAGTGAGCTCTTCTAAGTGCTCTATTGCCTTGTGGATGATGATGTGTAGTCTTTATATGTCTATTCCTGAAAAGATTTTCAATGTTCTGTACCAGTTCTGAAAGTCTTTACCTTGATCTGTGTAGATATTTTTACGTGCTCCCAATAGGTATATAAAGTAGTCAAACAACCCTTATACAATGCTCTCAGATGTGATATTACTAGGAGTTAATAAGATCACGTACTTTGGGAGTTCATCTTGAATATTGATAATATACTCGTTGTCTGAGAGTGTCAAGGGTAGAGGTCCGAGAATTAACATAGCTATTTTATCTTTGTGGTTCAGGAACCCATTTTGAAAATTTGCTGGAGATAGTCTTTTGACTTTAATCGCTTCTTGTAATTTGTAAGAGGGACATCGTTTGATGAAGTGGGTCATTTCCATTTCCATCTCCTTCCATCATCTTTTAATGCTTGCTCTTTTGTTGATCTAGTTTTCCGCAAATCATCGATATTGATATTGAAATCGAATTTGTTCTGGAACGATGCGCGTGGGGAGTGATATTCAGCGCTAAAATCTCGAAAATTCCAATTTTTTATTCAAGTGGTTTTTTCGTGACCACATGTATTTTCAATGCATTGCCAGGTTACCCTGACATGCATGGAAAAGTATGAAGTTACTGGTAACTTTTCGAACACTGCAGAAGATTTGTTAGGCTCCGCAGAAAAGTAATGCTTTCTTTTCTTAGAAACGAAAACTTGTTACTTTAGAAGATTAATTTTCATCCCAGAATTTTGCTTGATATTGCTGGAAAAAACCAGAGATATCAAATCTCAAATGAAGAATTTAAATACTTTGTTGTCTCAGAAGATTCATACTGAATTCAGGGCAGATAAATGTGTTTCAGCAAAACACTTTTATTTTCTAAGACACAAATGAGAATTTTTTGAACACCATTCATAATTTTGACTTATCTCCATAAATAATCAATTTAATAATAACATTTGCTAAAAAATTAGTAGGTTCCATCAAAAACAATAACATGATCCTATCAAAGAAACTCCCTCAAAGTAACTTTTCTAATGGATTTGTTGAGAAAATGAAGAATTGCTATCCAACCGACAAATGTTATAGTTGAAGCGCGTGGTTGATACTAAATTAATCCAGTAAAATATGGTCAAATTATATATCATTGAAATAAAATTTTTGAAACAACGACTCATTGTTAGACAAATTTTCTTACGCAAAAGATGATGACTTCGACGAAAAAGAATAATTTTTGAGAATATAAGAAAACTCCTAACAGAATAGTTGCACTTTTTAGCGAATAGCTGATTTCTTCACGAAAAAGCATGAAGTCTTCAATAAAAAATATTATTCTTGAAGCAGCCTAACTGTCCAAAAAAATACGATTTTTAAACAGTTTAATTCAACCACGAAATACTGGTTTTCATCAAGATGGCCTAATCCTCAACAGATGATTTTCTTGAGGGAGAGGTAATTCTGTAGCATAGAAGATTCAAATTCTCGCCAACGGCCATGCCAAGCTCAAAAAACTAGTTTCCGTCCGATCACTGAAGTTATTGATCGAAGTAATTGATTGGCCAATCAGATATAACAGTGGGGTCTTCGACCATTCACAGGCATCGTTAAGAGCATATATAAAAGCAGCATGACCTGAAACCTCAGTTCAGGCCAGTCCTGAAGATGCAAGCTGCAACGTTCGCGGAACGTATCGAAAATTGTAGTTTTTTACACGATGGGAACCCGAAACAAACTTATTTCATCATAATGGATCATCGTGAAAGCATTAAATCTATTAAAAAAACTCTACGGAGAGAATATATTACTAAGGTTAATAACTTCAGTAACCTCAGGTCTTCTCAAGCTAGGCTACTAACATCATAGGCATTCTTAAAACAATGCAGGGACAACAAAATCGTCCCAAAGTTCTTGCAATTGAAAAACCACCTGGGTACGTCAAAATCTATCTTACATAGAACAAGTTTTCTGCTTCTGTAAGAAAAAATTAATTACATTATATTTAGTTCACACACTACTTCTGATAAACTATTAGAACTCCACCTTTTCTTGTCTAACACTCTAAGATCTGACATTTGGTCTACATTGAACCTCATAACTTTTGACTAGTCCCAACGGATGAAGGACATATACACAAAGAAACCAAAAAACAAAATTTGACAAATTACTGCCAGTAAAACAGATACCGCTAACCAATGCAGTAAAAATCTCTAAACACCCTCTGAGCGATGCAATAATTTCAGCCTTATCTAAAGGACATGATTCTGCTGCAGCTGCTTCTCAGATTCCGGAAGAAGAAATTATCAGCATTTAGAGTCTACAATATATAACCTTATATCCGAAAATGCGAATGACATTCGACGAAGGACGGACAACATTCTACGCCAAGCCCGTTTCCCCCCTCAAACATGACAAAAAAAGCAAGAACAGCAATCAAAGAACTCAAGAAGTATAAAGACATCATAGTATTACCTGCATATAAAGGCAACACTACAGTAATAATGAATAAAGCAGATTTCGACAACAAACTCCAGGACCTTTAAACTGACAATACGTAAGAAAATGCGAAAAATGATCCCACTGAAACAATAGTAAACGAAACGGAAACCATCTAAAGGATTCTAAACTTGACAAAGAAACAATATCCAAATTGATACCAACCAATCCTTTTTCTCCAAGACTTTACGGACTCCCAAAAATCAACAAAAACAACGTTCCACTCAGACCGATCGTAAGCGCAATAAACTCACCAACTTATAGCGTGGCACGTTTCCTAACCAAACAATTGAATCTTTTCAAAGGAAATTCTATCACTCACGTTCAAATTTTTTTTGGCTTCATCAAAAAGATACAACCTCAGGACAACCTCGTGAGTTTCGACGTAGTATCTCTCTTCACGGAAGTACCAATCCCTGATAGAATCGACATTATCAGATCCTTCGCAAACTTTCCATCTGATCTCATCCCTTTGATAGAACACTGTCTCAACAATACCTAATTCTCCTTTATTAACCAATTCTAAGAACAAACCTCAGGAGCATCAATTGGATCGCCGATTTCGCCTCTAATAGCTAACATCTTTATGGAACATCGGAAACTGAAATATTCAGCCAATCAAAGCTCACACCAGAGTTTTGGGGCCGTTACGTTGACGATACTTTCATAATCTAGAGACGTAAGCTGGATGAACTCCACAAATTTCCCGATTTCATCAACCAATTACATCCTAATGTCCAGTTTACCATAAAAATTGAACAAAATATAAAAATGCCTTTTTTAGACGTTCTAGTTGACAAAAGATCTGACAAGACATTAGGACATGAAGTTAACAGGAAATTTACTCACACAACGAGATACCTCCACCCACCACCACCCATCCCAAAAGCAGTCTGTCATGGACTCCCTCGTTCACATAGCTGTCTCTATAGCAGATAAAGATAACTCACAAAAGGAATTACAACTTGTTGAACAAACCCTAATGCAAAATGATAACACGAAGGAACAAATTGATAGAGCTATCAGAAAATACACTAGAAAAAAGAAGTCAAGACAACCAACTAAAGAAAGAGAGAAAAAAGCGACCACCATCCTACCCTACATCCAAGGTATAACATAACAAATAGCAGAATTCTCAACAAACAAAACGTCTTAATCATACTTAAACTACCTGCGAAAATAGGGCAACTTTTAAACAACCCGAAAGGCAAAAAGGCACCATTCAGTGGTCCAAGAGTTTATGAAATCCCTTGCTCTTGTGGCAAAGTCTATATTGGAAAAACCAGGAGAGAGGTTAGCCAACGTATAAAGGAACATAGAGCAAAGTCAGGCTGAAACGTTTCACGCAATCAGCACTAGCTGAGCATTACATCGAAACAGGAGATAGCAATTTATTTGATAAAGCAACGATCATTGCAAGAATCAAAAAAATTGTTCCAAGAAGACATATATAAGCAATCGAAATCTTAAAACACCCTAAGAACATGAATAGGGACAATGGATACAATACCAATCCAATTAGGCTTTCCTTCCTCCCGGTCTTTTAAGAGAATTGATTGGAGAATCAGGTTCGACCGATCCGCACAGTGAGGTCTTTGACCAATCACAGACATCGTTGAGAGTATATATAATAGCATCATAACCTGAAAACTCAGTTTCAGGCATGTTGGCGAGAGACTATGCGTCCTCCCGTACCTATATCCAACTCAACCGATTATGACTCTTTACTAGTTGCGCTTACCCCGCAAGCGATTATGGTTCGAGAATTTGAGTATTTTGTCACGTTTGTAATTTTCATTCCGGAAACATCACTGAATTTGAAAAGGATATGGATTTTTCAAAATCAAAAATGGCGGACACGAAACGGCGGCCGACTTGCATAAAAAAATAGAGGATGAAATGAAAATCAACTTTTATTTACGTTTTCGGGGTCGCTTAATCCGGAAATGATATTGGTTTTTCAAAATTAAAAATGGCGGGGACGAAAGGTGTCTGACTTGCATAAACAAATAGAGGATGAAATGTCATTTTTTATTTACACTTTCGGGGTCGCTGAATTCGGAAATGATTCTTTTTTTTCAAAATTCAAAATGGTTGACACAAAATGGCGGCTTCATTTTGTGAAAAGCTGATGTTCCGAATTTAACCTGGAGGATAAGGGAAATAACACGTAATAGCATAAACTTCGTTAAATTATATTCAAAAAATTTCCGGAAATTTATGGAAATTTTGTGTAATTTATACCAATTTCACAGGTGCTTTATGGTAATTCACCATATATTTTCGGAAATTTATGAAAATTTTGCGTAATTCATACTAATTTCACAGGTAATCGGTGGTAACTCAAGGTCAATAACCTAAAATTCAATTAAGAAATTTTCACAGATTTACGGAAATTTTTGGTGATTTACGGTAATTCACGGTGATTTGATAAATTTGTATAATTTAATTGAGCATTCAATAAAAAATGTGGTAAGAAGTTCAATACATTTAAAACATTAATTTTCATGTCAATTACATCACGTCAAAACATTCGACGACAAGGATTAGTATCCTCAGAAATTTCTTCGTGCGAAAAAAGCTTGAAAGCTCCCTCCTAATTCCTTGTATCGCCGATGCGACGAGCCCTTCACTATGCGCCGCGACAGGCGCGTGAAACAGCGCGCCGCATGCCTCGAAGAAATCGTTTCCAAAAGAAGACGGGGGCAAGCTAGGCTAAAAAATTTCAACGCCATTTTATTGGGGGCACCTTCCCGTGTACAACACAGTAAGAATCAAAGTGGCCTGGTGCGGCCTCGAAAACTAATCCCATATTGCATCTCGGAATTTTTACTGCGCGAAATAGAAAAAGGAGCGCGAGCGTTCCGACATCTCTTACAGACGCATGCATTATTATTTTCACTTGAAGCTAGTACAGAAATATTCTACATACCTTAACGAATAAAATCAATGAGTTCAGGAAATACTGGTCAACTTTCAACTGCTTTTTTTCGACACTTATATTTCCCTCAGACGCGCGAGACTTTCCAGCTGCGTAACAAGTGTTCGGCGGAACGTTCGAATTTGAGAATATACCTTGTCGAAACTAATAAACATCAAAATCTGCTCTTTTGGATTTCTCGACAGAAATGTAACTTCTACACGTACAGAGAATTTCATCTCGATCGGAAAGTGTCGATTCTCGAGGTTTTGACCGGAAATTTGGGATTTTGAACCACTATGGAACGTACAGAAACAAAAGCGAATATCTGCACGCGAAATTTTAGATAATCCAAAAGAAATCCATACTTCCGTGTACTTTCCCTGAATCCCATATCATTTTACAATGAGCGATCTCAATTTGACTACTGTAGTGCTAGTTCACTCTTCCCTAGCCTTCTTAAACCCATTCCCAGAATAATTTTTTATTCCTTCGCAAATAATTTTTGAATCATTGAATCTTCTGTGGCTTGAATCCTATCATTGCTTTCTGGAACAACTATTTTCGCTTCACTTCTTTAATCCGTGAATTTTATGGTATAACGGTATATGGTTCCTGGAATGAAATACTTGCTTATCGTTAAACAATTTTTTATTTATGTAAATGAGTGAATGTATATCATTTGGAGAAGACATACATATCTAATTCCTTAGAATTGTTACAATCTACAGGATGTGGATATCTTGGGGACATTCCTGATAAAAAAATGGACCATTAATAGAACATCCTCAGAATATATTGAGATATCCTCAGAATATCCTAGAAGTATTAAAATTTACACCATGGAGGGTATCCTTCCGAAAATCTCTGGGTCAAAGCTGAACTGAAGACATAGGAAAGGTGCTTTTTTGGCAAGTGTATATATATGTTCTTATCGTCTGGGATATCTGGTAGTGATATCTGGTGTTGATGCTTGTTGATATCGTAGAAATCGAATGATTCAGCTGTATAACATTCGCTTTCTCCTATACGTATATAAGCTTTCTTCGGAGCATGAAGTACAGGATCTTCTCGTACACGAGCTCTTGAGAGAGCCGTCCAATACATCTCGTTCTTTGACGTTACTATATGAACGAAAAAGTTTTGAGATATTCTTTCGCCAGATCGCAGCCAGAAGGGCATAGCTGGCTTCTCCAATTTTTCGATTATTCTTTGGAAGGAAGACTGGTTCTCCAATTCTACTCGAACGGTGTCTGCAGGAAGATCTCTTGGAAACCCGCTTGCATCTTATTTAAAAGAAAATATATTTTAGATGTTTGAGTTTTTGTAATAGTCCAGGCATTTGACATTTTTCCACCATTTTGTGAGGTTGTAATTACACTGGTCTACGGTGGTTTTGTTGCCCAAAATATAAGATTGATTTTGCATATATTTTTGCTCACAAATCATGAAACTACCAATGATTTAGTCAGATTTGCCCTCGTTTCTTTAAAAATCTTTATTTTCATTTTACATACCAAAAATCGATAATGTCAGTTTTGTTTCGAAAAATATCGTACATCGAAGTAAATAGCAAGGAAAATGTCGAAAACATTACCATTAGGCTAAATCCCTTTCGGGGTAAGCATAACTCGTTTACGCTTTATCATTGTGAACAAATTATAATTGGTGAACTTGCACACTGAGGAGGTCACCAGTCTCCTGTAGGAATATGTTAGAAATTCTAACAAATTGCTCAGATAAGAGCTAGTCGAATTTTGTACGAAATAATTTAGTTTCATCAAAGAAAAATCTGAAATTAAGAAAAACGCTCCTGAGTGTCAGGATCAAAAAATGCTTCAATGCTTCAATAAAACAAAAAATTTTTAAGATAAAATTGTTAAGGCAAGTTTAAACAGTAAATATAAGGTACTCATCCTGGTATAATCATGTAGCTGTGTCTCATGCTTCCTGAACGATCGTTACTCATCTTAATTTTGGGGTTTCGAATTATATACAGTTCAATGTGATTTACAGATAATGTTACCATTAGAATGTAATGTTCATGTTAACTGTCAAAGTGTGGTTAACAACATTATTCAAAAT
>WSXT02060398.1:0-12665 GCA_011762715.2 Neuroterus valhalla
TTCCCCATAGGCAGCCATGTTTTGTTTTGATACAGCAGCGCCTCTTTGCCCGCCGTGGATGTTTTCTTTGCCAATACGTATCCAGGATTCAAAGAATTCAAAAAAAAATTTATTAAGTTAAGTTTATTAACCTTCTTATTGGAGCAACGACTTCAGGAATTGCAACTAAATTTGAGGAATTTAGCAAAATTAAAATTTTAAGTAATACAAAGTGTCAAATTTCCATTGTAACAAAAGTTGAGCGAATGGCAATTTTTTCCAAAATCATGTTGAACTTGTAAAAAGAAAAATGTTTCCAGAAATTTGACTTATAAATATACAACAGCACGTCTGTCAAGCCCGATTTCGTTTAAAAATTCAATTTTCAACTCAATCAAAAAATATAAATTTACAATTACAAATCTAATGGTCACATTTTCAAATCGAAAACAACCATTTCTCAACCAGGAATAGAGGAATTAATTTTGTATTGATTATTCATAATTTTAGTTGAAACGGCGTGTGTTTCTTTGCAAATTGAAACATTTTGTTTAAAATTCATCTTTTTTTCGCTGATAGTATTGTAAGTGTATAAACAAATATTCCAATAATTTTCAATTATTCATTCAAATAAAACCAAATTTATATAATAGAGACTAGAGAACAATAAAAAAATTGTTGAAAAAGAAATGTCTTTTTTATTATAAATTATATTTTACTGCAGTAATAATGCTAATAATTGAGACTAATTTTGTAATGAGTTATTCGAAAATGAATAAATTTTCTCTTCAAGGGCAGTTTTTAATGCAGATTTCAAAGACAAGGTATGCAATTACCCAAGTTCATTTTCTCTTGTTGTACATCCGGTCTCACGGCAGGTGCATTCCTTAGATTTTAAATACCGGAAATGCGCAGAAGGTATTGCTAGTTTGTCTGCGCATTAAATCCAATATGGCGTCATCTACGTTAGTCTGCGTTCGTTAGGTCTCAGAGGAGGTCGTTTTTTAAATGTTTTTAAACTCTCTCTAAAAAAGTGCAATTTTTTAATCGATGTTAATAACTCTTTAGGAGAGAGAAAAAGACTGGTAACTATATAAAATCAATATATTCCTTAGTCTTTTACTTCTCGTCTTATACAAACTAGTTTATGAGTGACAGTTTGGATTTTCTATTTATATTCTATTTTATTTATTTGTTCCTTGTAAATAGTTAGTCTAGCTAATCTGATTGACATTTATGTGCTTAGTTTTTCACTTTTTTTTAAATACCCTTTCCAATAAATGTTTCTAATAAATTCTATTAACCCTCTTGGCGATTACATTTTGGAGTTTGAGGTTATGTTTTTTGTTTTGATTTAAAAATCATTTTTTATTATTGAATTAATCTATCAATATTTTTATTTTTATGGTGTCAAGTTCCGGAGGAGAAAGCAATTTCATTTAATTCAAGTTATAAGGATAGGTATATAACTCAATACATTTCAGTTATTGAACTTTTTCAGTCATATTTTACTCAAATTTGTTATATTTTATGACTTTCAAATTTGATATTCGGTTCATAATAAATGGATTGTTAAAGAAGGAATATTTAAGATGTGTTAGGCATGGAAAAAAACAAATTGAGATAAGGGGATTTGATTAAGAGTGATCTCGATAAGCGTAGCCTGACGGAATGTGGGACAAAATATAGGTAAAACTTTCACAATTAATTGCAGCAGTTTTCGTCAAGAAAGATTTTTTTCTGTTCTCAAATTGAAATTAGTCATATAAAAGCCTGAAAAAGTAAACAGTCATTTTCTGGAGTTAGAAAAGGCCTGCGCTGATTATTTCAAAATAAAATAGACATTTTTTAATGGAACAAGCAAAATCTATTTTTCAAAATCAAAATAATTGAAATTCCAAGCCTGGAAAATCAGACAATCTATTTGTTCTAATTGAAAAATGTCTGACGTAATTATTATTCGAATAAAAAAATTTATTTCTCGTACCTTTCAAGCTGGAAGCTATTAGAATTGAACAATTTTGGTTATGAAGCTTTCATATTCAAGAAATTTCAGTACTTATTATTCTGAAACTCAAATCTTCTAATTCGAATGTTTGAAGAATTGAATATTTACAAACTTGAACCATTCAATTTCTTACAACTTTAAAAGTTCAAGATGAAAAAATGCATTACATGTTTGCGGCTGCTAAGTAGTCTAAAAGGGTAATAGTAAATTTCAAAATTTTCTATATTTTCAAACTCAGAGCTTCTGAAATTTCAAAATTTCACATTGTGATCGAGAAAATTGAAAGGAAATGTTTGCAATGCCAAATTTCATTAGAACTAACTGGATGAATCTTTTGAATAAGAATTGTAAACATTCCGTTCAAAATATTAAAGGATTTAAAATTCTGAGTCCCTACAATTTAATTGTTCAAAAAACGGTCTTAATTAGATATTTTCAAATAGGGAAGATTTAGAATTGAATGATTATCACCTTGAGTGGACAATTTTTTAATTGGATCTTGGATTCTAAACATTCGAATTTAAAACTTTTTGAGTATGCTGTCTTAAGTTATTTGTCCAAACATTGGAATTTTGAAAATTTTTCAAGCTTCATTTTGAAATTTTAGGATCATAAAGTTTCAAAGTGATATTTGTACTATTAAAAGTATTTTTTTGAAATTAGTAAACTATGGAATTTTCACTCATTAATATTTGAATTTGAAATTGTTCAACTTTGTAGGTTTTATTTTCATTTTCTTAACATATCATATTCTACAAATTTGTAACGTTTCAATGTAAATTGCCAAAATATAATTCATGATTCAAATTATAACGTTAAGAAATAAGAATTTAACACTCTGTAATTCAAATGTTTCAAATTGTTGATGAGTTCTTTTATCACATGAAAAAAGAAAAATATGCCCAAAGGCACGTTCTCTCGTGAGGCATCACAACTCATCAACGATAAAAGGAATCGTTCGATTGTTATTTCAATTCATGGTAAGTTGATTGGGAACACTTTATTCGAAGTTTTTATTTATTTCTAAATCTCGAACAATGTATAAAGTGTAAAATACTATAATTCCAATGTTTTTCGTTTATAGACGTAAGTAAATAATTGTTCAACTATTAAAGCTTTTGATTTCAAAATTCAATTTCGCACTCTTTTCAGGGTGGCGACTTGACCGGGAAACCGGGGGAAAAACGGAAAATGATCGGGAAGTTACTTGACTCAACGTGGACTATTAAAAGTCTACCGAAGAAATACGAGAAATGACCGCTTTCTTTTTATGAATCAAAACTAGATCTTATCATTTGATTTAAACAATGTAACGTTCCTTTAATCTGATTCTCAAAATATTTAAATATATCTATACGCCATGAGACGAAGAATTTTTTTTCATAATGAGGAAACGTTTTGCAAATTTGTTGCTCTGTGGGATTTTTTTAGCTGACCCAAATTTGATAATCAAATCGATGATGGCTTAAGCCTTTTATCACGTTTTATTTGCCTAACCTCATTTATCAGACTTGGAACAGGAAATTTCAGAAAATAATTATAGTTTTTATTTTAGGGCAGGGGGTTTCAGTAATGAAATATGATTTCCAATACAAAATTCTTCGCGATTTCAAAGTTCCCTCTTCTTAATTTTAAATAAATAATGTACTTCAAGCGTTCATTATTTCAGTTAAACCTTCGTTCTTGTTTTAAATTTCAACCTCTTTAGTTAGATATTTGCAATTTTATTTGATTTTCCATCATTTATTGTAAAAATGTAATAATTTGTTCGAAGTTTAGTTTTTTTTTTGTTATAAGTAATTTTTTAACTGAAAATTTAACTTATTCCAATTGAAGTTTCCAGATTCTTTTAAAAATCTATTAGTTAAGTTAAGCATTTTTTCTCAATTTCAAATGTGAGTGTTCAAATTTTCATTTAAAAATCTTTTTTAGTAAAAGTTGGCTTGGTTTAAAATTGGTTTTTCCATCTAAGAATGTTACTGTTCCATTTTTTATTGATAATGATTCTTTTTTTTACTTTTAAATTCGACTATTTTGTTAAAACATTATATTTTTTCTTAGAAAATGACCCTTTCTATTTGTAAATTAATCTTCTTGTTTGAATATTCACCTTCATGGTGGGAAATTGAAGTGCTTCAGTTAGATATTTATCTTTTTAGTTGTAAATTCATTTTTTACATTCTCATCAGAGAAGGTATTAGATTTTTTTTTTAATTTATCTGTTCTGGTTGAAGATTCCTAATGTTATTTGAAAATCCATCACATTGGTTGAAAAAAGAACTATTTTGTTGGAAATCAGTTTTTTTTTCTTATTATCGTCAATTTATTTTTTCAATTGTAAGTTTAACTGTTTCAATTTTTGTAAAAAAATGATATTTTTTTTTTGGAAATTTGAGCATTCTTTTCAAAATTGATTTATTTTGCAATATTTGATCTGTTGTATTAAAGGATGTTTAGAATGAACGTCATGAATAGAAATAAATGTTTGCGTTTTGCGACAAGTATAAATATGTTACTGCTAGTTGAACCATTTTCAAATTGCATCTTAGCTTCTAAACATTTGAATTTGAAACTTTTTGAGTATGCTGTTTCAAGTTATTTGTTCGAACATTGGAATTTTGACCAATTTTTCAAGTTTGATTTTGAAATTTTATAATTATAAAGTTTCAAACTGATTGTACCATTGTACCATTTAAAGTTTTTTTTTGAACTTAGTAAACTATTACATTTTTACTCATGAACGTTTGAATTTAAAGTTGTTCAACTTTACAGGTTTTATTTTCATTTTCTAAACACATAATATTCTAAAAATTTCTAGCGTTTTAATGTAAAGTTCCAAAATATATTTTATGATTCAACTTATAACGTTAAGAAATAAAAATTTAACACTCTGTAATTTAAATGTGACGCTGCACGAGAGAACGTATCTGAAATTCGAATAATCGATTTTGAGATTATTGATGTTTTAAATTGTTGATGGGTTCCTCTATCACGTGAAAAAATAAAAAGGGGCCCAAAGTTAAAATTAGCAATGATACATGCCTTCAAAGTACATTCTTTTCAACAGGACGCTCGGTGAATCATCAACAATAAAAGAAATCGTTCAATTGTTATTTCAGTTCATAATAAATCGACTTTGAACACTTAATTCCAAATTTTTATTTATTTTTAAACCTTGAACAATGCATAAAGTGTAAATCACTATAATGCCAATGTTGGTCGTTTATAGAGGTAAATAGATAATTATTTAACTATTAAAGCTTTTGATTTGAAAATTCAATTTTGCGCTCTTTTAATTTGAAAAGAAAACGATTAAACCATTCTAATTAAATCTAGTTTTACTTTCAATAATATAATAAAACATACAATAAAATTCTATTCACTGGCAGTAAACAGCAGGCAGTATGAATCACAAGTCACCTATTACATTAATTTATTTTCGAGATGGAAACTAAAGCACTTGAAGCTCGTTTTTTCTTTGTTCCAGTTTTCTTCTTCCTCGTGGTTTTGATTCTCATAACTGGGGAATCTTCAGAACTAGAAGAATCTCCGAAAGAATCCAGAATTGGTTTTGTTCTTCTTTTCGAAACGACTCCAGTTGTTGATCCACCTGATCCTCCTTTCCGAAGTTTTTTTCTTGATTCTGGCTTCTTGGGTTGTGATTTTTGAGTTTTTGGTACTCCAAATAACTTCATGGAATAATCTCTTTCTCTCGGAACTAAATGAGGAATCATGTAAGGAATATTTAGATTTGTATTCACAGCTCTCTGTCTTTTTAAACGGCATCTTTTCTTTTTTAGAGGTTTCAGACTTTCTTCTTCGGGTGGATCTTCAATCGGTAAAATATTGATGATACGAGTACATTTTTTTGGAGATTTCTTTTTTGATTTTTTGGCGTCGGACTTGTGCACGTACTGTAGAGCTTCCAGTTTCTTTGAACAGGTTCTAAGAAAGAAGTACAATTTTAAAATAGTCCTTTTCTTATCTACAGTCGTTTTTCTACCTTAAACTTCAAATTATTAGATTTGTATCGTCAAAAATTACTTTCAATGAGAAAAATTATAGGATTTTTGCCAATTGAGGAATATTTGTGCATTTCAGTATTCCTGCTGGGTTAATCTGAACTTCAAAATTATTTAATAAATTATTAGAAACATTATACATAATCTATGGTAGTTTTTTTCACCGAAAATAAGCATTTTTGAACAAAACTTATCATCAAGTAAATCACTTTAGTAGAAAGAATAATTATCTATAACATTTTGCTACTTTAAAATATTATAAAAAAATAAAATCATTTTGGAAGATTTCTATAAGTTCCTAAAATTTTTTTTTTTATTCAAAATGTTAAAAATTTCGAACATAAGATGACGAATCTTCTTGAGGATAGAGATTTCGAAAAACGTGCTTTTTAGGAATTCTGTAAGGTACCAAGAAAAAAAAAAGATTTCTCAAAATTTCTAGGACAATCTATAATAATTTTCGATGCAGGAAAATCAATTTCAAGAGAGAATTAAAAAAGGAAGCATAACAGGTAAAACGATTTCCTAAAATGACGAGAACAAGTGGTACTAGATTTTTAAAAAGTTTTAATTTCCAACTATTACGAAACTTGAGAAGATTGAAAGATTCTCGAAATTGTCCAAAAAGAATCTGCGAGATTTTAAGACTCTTTTTTAATTTTGCAGAATAAAATGGAAATTTATTCATTAATTAGAATCATTTAAAAAGAATTCTATCAGTTTTGCAGAAATTTCAATAATAATTAAAAATTCGGCAAGTTATAGAATTAAAAAAATTTTTAACATAAAATGATCAATTTTATTCAGAAGTTTGAAATGTTCCAAGTCAATAAAAAATTTTTCTTAAGATTTCTGGGAAAATATTTACCGATTTTTTTCGTTCTGGAAAATTAAGTTTAGAAGAAAGATCTCCTAAATTGTCGGGAAAGAAAAGTCTTAAACATTTTTCTTTCAATTTAAGGGAAAACTTGAATAATTTCGAAAGATATTTTGAAGTTTCGACAAAAATCATTTAACATTCCAAGAAATGTGAAAAAAATGAACATTTATATATTCAACTGGAGTCAGTTTGGAATTTATTCAAAAATTTTAGAAGATTTATAGAGATTGATAGTATTTTATTGTTTTGAACCTTTTCCGAAAATTCATAAAATATTTTTAAATTTTTCTCAAGCTTCTTGAAGCCGTATTATATCTTTTGAACTGAGTTTTTTTCTTGAAATTGGTAAAATCTTTCCAATCTAAAAAGATGTTCTTTACAATTTTCTAGATAATTTTTTTTATTCTTCTGCGGTTGATGACAATCCAATTGATGATAGCTCAAGTATACGAAAGTATTGTCTTCTCAATTTTTTCAGAAAAATGTATTTATCATGTTTCATTTGCATTCTTCTCATTTATAGGACTTGGGACAGGGAATTGAAAAAAAAGACTAGTGTTTTTATTTGTGGGCAGGGAGTTTTAGGAAAGGAATATAATTCCACTTGGAACATGCAATTTTTAAAATCGCTCTTGCAATTTTAAATTTGTACCAATTTGAAAGTCCTTTCATCTCATTTTCCAATGGAGAAATTTCTTCAAGCAGTTTCCAAAGTAGAAATAGTATTTCATCCTTTTTTTAGTTGAAAAAACAATTACTTGGTTAAATGTTAAATTCTTTTGTTGAAAATTAAATTTTTTTGTTGAGGGTGCACTATTTATTTGAACAGTGATGTAAAGAAAAATTAAACTATTTTTTTTAGAATTTATACAATTTGAGGAAAATACGTCTTTTTGTCGAAAATTATTCTTTATGGCTAAAAATTAATCTTTTCTGCATAAAATACATCTATTCCACTTAAAGATTCATCATTTTACCTTAAAATTCATCAGTCTGGTTGAACATTAATTTTATCAACTGAAAATTTAACCGTTCCATTTTGAGTGGAAAATGAATATTTTTTGCTTAAAAATTCAACAATTTCAATGGAAATTGGTCTTTTTGAATTGAAAATTCACAGACTTAATGAGAAATCTATTTTTTGGTGGAAAAATTTTTTTTCTTCGAAAGTAATTTTCTTGTTTAAAAATTCTTCTTTACGGTTGACAATTCAAGTTATGCAGTTGAATATTTTGAATTTTTTCGAAACATCTTGTTGGAAACACTTATGTTTGATTAAAACATTAATTTGGTTGAAAATGTAACAACTTGTTTAAAAGTTAGTTTTTATTTTGTTGAAAGTTATTTTTTCTTGTTACAAGCAATTTTTTAAACGGAGAATTTAACTTATTCAAATTGAAAATGTCATAGTTATAGTTGGAATTTATTTGTTTGGTTGAACATCAATTTTTTCCAGTATTCAAATTTTGGTTTCTTTTTGAAAATTCAACTCTCTCAGTTGAAGATTCTTTGTTTTAGTTAAGAACTCTCTTGTTTGGTTTGAAATCGGTTTTTCAAACTATAGAAGTTACTGCTCCATTCTTGGTTGAAAAAAAATTATTTTTTCAGTTCGAGATTCAATTATCATGTTGAACATTATATTTTTTCGTAGAAAATTAATCCTTTTTCTTGAAAATTAATCTTCTCGTTCAAAGATTCACAACCATGGGTAAAAATTGAATTGCTCCAGTTAATTTTCTGTCATTGTAGTTGAAAATAATTTATCTTCTTGGTTTGAAATTTAACTGTTCCAGTTGAAGATTTATAATGCTGTTTGGAAATTCATCGCTTTGGCTGAAAAATCAGCTATCTTCTTGGAAATCAGTTTTTTTTTTCGTGATCGTTCATTGATTTTTGTTGATTGTCAGTTGAATTGTTCCAATTTTTGCAAAGAAATGATATACTTCTGTAGAAAATTTTAGTATTCTTTTCAAAATTAATTAATTTTGCCATGTTTGATCTGTTATGTTAGAGAATTTTTGGAATGAACGTCATGAATTAAAATAAATCTTCGCGTTTTGCCACAAACATGAATATGTTACTTTTAGTTGACCGGGGAAATTGGGAAACTTGACCGAATCTTGTTGAGGATGAAGATTTCGAAAAAACATGCTTTTTAGAAATTCTGTAAGGTATCAAGAAAATAAAAAGTTTTCTCAAAATTCCGAGGATAATTTATAATTATTTTGTATGCAGGAGAATCCATTTCAAGAGAGAATGAAAAAAGATATAACATTCAAAACGGTTTTCTAAAATGGCAAAAAAGAGTGGTACTAGATTTCAAAAAAGTTTCAATTTTCAACTATTACAAAACTTGAGCTTACTATTCTTGTGAGTTCAAGAAATATTTGATAGTCCCAAAAAGATTAAAAAATGATATAAAACTCGAAAAGGTCTCGAAGATTTGAAAACAATACTTAGATTTGCAGAGACTTCGAAAAAAAAACTTCTTAGAGTTTTGAAAGATTTCATAAGATTGAATAACTTTTATTGAGATACCCGGAAGAATTTCAAAGGATTCTCCGTTTTAAAAAATTACCTTCTAGAGGTAATTGTAAAAGATTTTTTAATGCTTTGAAATATTCTGTGAATTGTCCAGAAAGAATCTGCAATATTTTAAGACTCTTTTTAATTTTGCAGAATTTAGTGGAAATTTATTCGTTAATTAGAATCATTTGAGAAGAATTCTATATGTTTCGCAAGAATTTCAATAATAATCATTAAAAATTTGGCAAGTTTTAGCATTAAAAAAATTTTTTAACATAAATTGATAAATCTTATTCAGAAGTTTGAAATGTTCCAAGTCAATAAATTCGTGGGAAAGAAAAGTCTTTAGGATTTTTTTTGAATTGCAGTGAAAATTCGAAGAGTTTCGAAAGATATTTTGAAGTTTTGACAAAAATTATTCAACATTTTATGAAATGTGAAATAAATTGAACATTTATATATTCAACTAAAGTCAGTTTGGAATTTATTCAAAAGTTTTAGAAGATTTGAAGAGATTAAGAGTATTTTATTGCTTTGAACATTTTCCCAAAGTTCATAGAATATTTTTAAATTTTTCTCAAGCTTCTTGAAGCCGTATTATGTCTTTTGGACTGAATTTTTTTTCTTGAAATTGGTCAAATCTTTCCAACATAAAAAGATGTTCTTCACAATTTTCTGGATGATTTTTCTCTCTAATTTTCCTACTGGAACGAAAAAACTATACGTGCACGTAGCGTGCGGTTGATGGAAAAAAATATAGGAAATAAAAATTATTTTAGAGAAGAATACTTACTTGAGCAAAGCTTCACTGTCAGTTTGATACCCTCGAATCATGTTTGATCTTCCCCAATTGAGAGGACTTTTCATTAACGAAATTGCGCTTTTTTCAAAATTCACTCCTGTCCAAATTTTTTGCCTTAGTGTTGTTAATTTTAATGGAATATCATCGACTCTTGGCAAAATTGGGGATAAATTCCTCAAGTTTCTGTTCAACAATAAGAATATAAAATATTAATGAACTAATTTACAAAAATTTGAGAGAAATTCTCAAATTTCAATATAAAATAAATCAATAACTTACAATACAAAACAACTCATCCATAAACTAAAATTCGAAATAAATTTATTACTCATTTCCTAGCAAAACTAATCAGAAAATATTTGAATAGAAAAATTCCATTTTCACCTGGGTAAAGGATGAAATCGAGAAAAGTATCTCCTTTCTTCGAAAATTTCTCTAGTAATCAGTTCTTCACCTAAAGATAAGCTACGTGATCGAGCTAAAGTTGGCAATGATAAGAATTCGTTTCCCTGTGGTTCTTCTTTTCTAGAAAATATACTTTTTTCTTCAAAGATGTTTCCATATTCTAGAAGAGGTGAAACAAATTATTTCCAAAATTCATATGAATTATTTATTATTCCAAAGAAGAAAACAATTAATTGCCTTTCTCTTTTGCAGGTCTCAGTGTGAGTGGCTGTAAATAATTTTCATCGGAATCTGTATGATCGCAGAGGTCACTTCCAGGATCGGTGGTTGGCAATTCCATGGCAGTTCTATTAGCCTAAGAGAAATACAAAAATAAAGGTATTTGAGTTATTTTGCTGAGATAACGGTCCGTTCCCCTTTTTTCACTTCAATTTGAAATATCCCCTGAAACACTTGAAATCGAGAATTTTTCCATAATTTTTCCCTTTATTACGAAGTTTTTATTCATATTTCAAGAATCATAAACACAAATTCAAGATATTATTAAAATAAACGCTTTGAAAGCCGTTCTTGTTAGTTATATCATTTTCAAATATCTCCAAAAGATTTATCTCCTAATTTTGTTTGAAGCAGGAC
The DNA here is from genome assembly GCA_011762715.2 of Neuroterus valhalla. NCBI lineage: Eukaryota > Metazoa > Arthropoda > Insecta > Hymenoptera > Cynipidae > Neuroterus > Neuroterus valhalla. The sequence goes on from WSXT02060398.1 coordinate 11,259, forward strand.
CTAAAATGTCTCAAATTTTGGACTGCATCAACTCAATTTGAAACACTTTGGATTCCTAATTAATCATGTAAAAATATTGCATTTTCAACAAAACAGATGAATTGTCCACCAAATAGTTGAATTTCTAACGAAAGGATAACTTTTGAACCAAAAAGGTCAATTTCTCATCGAAGAAAAAGAACTTGCAGGAAAATACATGAATTCTTCAAGCAAATAGTTGACTCTCTCACTAAAAACGATAAATTTTGAACAAAAAATGGAAGAATTTTTCAACAAGAAAATTGGATTTGTAAGCCAAGAAATGAATCTCTAACTAGCAAAATACATTTTTAACGGAGTATCTCAACTTTTTATAGAATACTTAAATTTTCAACCCAAAAAGACTAATTTTCAACCATAAAGGTTGACTTTTTAGAAAATTTGTCTGATTTTCGAACAGATACTTAAGTTTCTAATGAAAGGGAAAAAAAATCAACCAGACAGTTGTATTTGTAACCAGTAAAGATCAAGTTCTAACAGGAAATTTGAATTTACACACAGAAATATGTATTTCAAAAAAAGGTAATTTTGAGGCTAATTTTCATCCAAACGTTTGCCTTTTCAAATCACAGAAGCGAGTTTGGTACGGAACAGTTGGAATTTTTTACTCGAAATCCATAAATTTTCAATCAAATAGTTTATTTTTTAATATAACAGTGGATTTTTAACCAACAAGATTGATTTTCATTTGAAAAAGATTGGATTTCAACCAAAAAGTTGCATCATCAACAGGATGACGTTTAAACAAAATTGTTGTATTCTTAATAGAATAATTAAATTTGTAACCGAAAAAGATTTATTTTCAACCGGGCCGTCGCATTCTTATTTGATGAATTTGAAATGTATACCAGAATAGATTCAATTTCAGGCCGCAAAGACAAGTAATCTAGGAAGTAGTTGAGTTTCTTTATCTAAAAAATATTGATTCCTAACAAAATAATGATTTTCAACCAATTAGTAGAATTCTCGACAAAAATATTCGAATTTTCAATCAATAGGTTTGAATTTTTCACCATAAACAATACAATTCTCAACAAAACCAGGGTGGACGATTCCAAATTCCCGTTCATTTCCCGGTTCTTCCCGCTCACGTTTTTCAATTTTCCCGGTCAACTGGGAGTAACATAACTATATTTGGCGCAAAACGCAAACATTTAGTTTTATTCATGACGTTTATTCTAAACATCATTTAACACAACAGATCAAACATAGCAAAATAAATCAATTTTGAAGAGAATGATGTAATCTTCAACAAAAAAATATAATTTTCTTACAAAAATTAAAATAGTTAAACTTATAATTGGAAAAATAAATTTACGATACCAAAAAAAAAAAAAAAAAAAACAGATTTCCAACAAAATAATTCTT
>WSXT02060409.1:0-12664 GCA_011762715.2 Neuroterus valhalla
CGACCCAGAGCAGTTTTCAATCAATCTTCACTCGTAAACGAACAGCGTCACACTTATCGCCCTTGGGCCCTTCTGGCCTCCTATCACGAAACTTTTTTTAGGGAGAAAGAATGGCGCGTCAACTTTCTCAGTCTCGACAATATTCGACTTCGAAAAATCGCCCGGGTCACAAACGACCCACAGGGACGGCGGAGGGTTAAGTCTGAAAAAATCTGAAAAAGAGAAGGAAGGGGTTTTGAAGGTGTGGTTCCTGTTCGTATTTCGTTTTCATTTGGTTCTCATTACGTTTGTGCTTTTCTACGTTCTGTTTATTTCTCTCAGATGGAGTATTTGTTTCTCCTCGCGAATCGGGGAAAATCTTTAAATGACCACATAGGCATAGTGTTATCTTGGATTATTTTGAAAGACGTGCAGCTTCAATTTAGCGGAACAGGCATAACTTGTAGAGGAGTTTCAAAATATAATTTTTCTGTTACAAAATACTATCAATGCCTGCAAAGTATGTTATACTATTTCGTATTAACTTTTATAATTTTATGGTGAATATATCTTAATTTTTAATACGATGATTTTAGGAGTGTTGTTGGGAACTTTCAAAGACTCTGTCAACGGAAGATACCACCTAAAAAGAACAGATTTTCAGTATTTCCTGGGTTCCAGGGTGACCTCCGTCACCTTGGTACACCAGTAGTCAGCCAGTACTGCTCCAGTATTGACAGTCAGTACTGCGCCAGAAGCGACACACCAGTACCACCGAACATTACAAGCCAGTACTGCCACAGTACTGGCCCAGTACATCCAACCAGTACTGGGACTCCGGCAGGCTGTACTGGGCTAGAGCTGGGCCGTTCGTGTATTTCCACCTGGGATATTATTATCATGCCATCAAGCCGATTCCCTTTGGTCATTCAAATATCACACTCAATCCACAACACAGATCTTGTCAAGCAATGTTTCTACTGTCTCAAATTTTTTGAGAACCTATTGACTACTTATTCCGTCCATTAACGTTTTACCGCACACATTCCGCCAGAACAGAATGCCATTCGTGTTCACTTTACTTGTCATCCTTTCGCTGTAGGTTCAGGTCTCGCTACCATACAGTATAGTGGGGATAATCAGACAATTTTTATATCAAAATTTTAGCCTTGCGTGTTAGATTTCCTCTCGTAGTAATTGCTCGTACGCAGCCGATGATAATATTTCAACGCTCATTTTTACGTCTGGCGATTTCCGCATCTATCTTCCTATTAGCAGTAAATAAACTTGCAATATACACGGTTGTATCAACTTGTTCCAAAACAACGAGTTTTTTCATGCGGGGATCCTTGCATCCTACGCATCCTTGCCTGAAGCCTCGCTTAATATCAAACTAATCACTCAGTTGTCCATTTACACTCACACTCGCTTTTCTATTATTATATACTGTTTATATTGCTCAAAGGTTAGCTCATTCCATCTTGTCGGAAACTTTTTTTATGATCAACAAAAGCTCAAAAAACTTTGCCGTTTACTCTCAAACTTTTTTCTGTGCTCTGTCGTAAGCTGAGTCTGATCCGCATATGATCTCCTTGCAAACATTCAAATTGGACTTGCAGATATTTTCTTAGTCATTTCAATGATCTCAATAATGAGTACTTAAGTAAATACTTTGCCCACAGCATTAAGCAGGCAAACTGATATATAACACTGTGTGACAAAAACAAAAAAACGAATTATACTTTTATGGAGACCTATTACAAGTTGTAGGTCTAGTAAAACCAAGAAAAATGGTAGGGAAGAAATTTCAAATACACCCCCAAAATCCCATTTTATGGCCAAAAAACCGTTTTCAGGTAGTTTCACGTGAACAATGACTCATGACTTCTCTGATTTCTATTCGATTTACACCTTTTTTTTTGGTTTGAAAGGTGAAATTCGGACCTCCTTGACTATCTATTGCGCATTATGTCAAAATAAAAACTGACAAGACTGCAGTTGGAAGTATTAGCAATTTTTTTTTTTTTTTACCATTTTTTCAACTTTGACGATATTTTCACGATATTATTTTATCTTTGAAATTTTCTCCAGTACAACATTTAAAAAGTAAATTTCATTCCGCATCGAATGAGGTATTTTTGAATCAATTTAGATAAAAATTGACGGAGGTGTGTGCATTTTCAGATTCTAAGAATTTTTTGGTAAATTTGCATGTACGTATATTTGACGTCAAATTTGAATTATAGTGCGTTATGAGGGATGGAATTGATAGCAATCGTCATTATAGCTTGATTGACCTCTTGCATTTGCATGACCCATCACTGTTTTCTCGTTTTGATGACCAGCAGTAATCAGCAAGCATGTTGATGGCACTCTTCCCTTGAAAACGTTTTTTGATGGCTTCTGTTTCCTGGCGAAATCGTTCACCTAGTTCATCCCTCATCTTGCCCAGATTTTCGGGAAAAAATTCAAATTTGAGTGCAGGAAATGGATCTTTATCGACATGTTGCCGTACATTTTCTCGTATGCACTCAAAAATTCGTGCACGACTTCAACATGATCTGGACTCTTATTACTTCCAAGGAACATTTTACACAATTGAATGAAACTCTCCCACACTCGTCTTTCTACTACATTCAGCTTGTTTGCGAATTCCTCATCTCGCATAAGTTTCCGTATCTGAGGCCCGAAAAGGATCCCTGAAATCAACAATTACAGCTCGAAAAAGAAATCTAGAAAAGTGATGATCTCTCGCGTCTCAACAAATAAGAATCATATGTTACCTCCTCTTAGCTTTGCATCACTCAGTTCAGGGAATACAACTTCTTTCGGGTAACAAAACGCTTCTCCATCGACTTTCAATTTCTTAAAAAACTGCTTCGCGTAACCAAGCTTCAAGCGTAGTGGCGGTAGGATGACTTGGTACGTGATCGTAGTCCAAGAGGTCGAATAGTTCAGATACATCTGAACAATAAACAAGTTTCTCATTCTGTTCATCAGCTTTGAAATTTTCTCTGGAAGAAATTTGATCGTCTTTACGGAACAGCGTGATCTTAAAGTCATTTTCCACCAAATTCCATTGCTTCAATCAAGAAGCCAGCACCGCTGACTGTCTCCGTAATAGACATATATCACGTGTAAGATCCTGAAAGTCTACATTTTATACTGCATGTCGTCCACTTGAACTTGATGCAGACGGAAGGTACTCTTCATCAATAGCTTCATGATCATCAGCTTGATCATGTTCATCGAGTTGGACATTCTCTAATCCTTGAACTGTAGTTAAGCCAACCATATCGTTCATGACTTCTGGTTTCGTTAGGGTCACAAAATCGGCATATTTTATGCGTTTTTGCGTTTTATAATGATGACCCCTTACATCTGTTTTACAAAAATAGCAGTCTTCCAGCTTATGGTAAGGCTGATGATGCCATATCATCGGAGCAGGTAAAGTGATTCGAACTTTATGACAACTTTTCGATTCATATGTCTTTAACTTTAATGAGCACTCGACACATGTGAATTCTGGTTCATACCAGCATTCAGAGGGAGTATATTGAAGTTTCAAAAAATCGTTGTAGCCATCAATCACAGCTTTATTTTTTTTCAACTGCAAAAGATGTTGCTGATCAACGAACGAACCACCTATAAAGCAAAACTTATTCCGATTATCACACATTTCTTTTTCGCAAAATCAAACTGAGCACTGAAACTTTGAATAATGGTGTATGTCGGGAAATATCCTTTTTTGCTTAGTAAAGGTACGGTGAGGACACCGTGATCACAGAAAAAACAGAATAAAAAATTGATTGTGTGTTATTTCAAGTGGGTAACGTTTAATTTTTTATCATCGGAACAAAAGAGAGTACAATAAGTTCCATAGTGACTGTGTCCTGTGTGGCGCGCCCCGATTTAAATTTGACGTCACTCACGTACATGCAAATTTACCAAAAAGTCCTTGAAATCTTAAAATGCACACAACTCCGCAATTTTCATTGAACTTGATTCAAGGGTAGCTCATCCAACGCGGAATAAAATTTACTTTTGAAATACTGTATTTAAAGAAATCTCCAAGATAGAATGATATCGTGAAAGTATCGTCAAAGATGGAAAAATGTAAAAAAATTGTTTAAATTGCAAATACTTTCAAATACAGTTTTGTCAGTTTTTATCTCGACAGAATAAACAGTAGATAGTCAGAAAGGTCTGTATTTCACCTTTCAAACCAAAAAAAAAGGTGTAAATCGAATAGAAATCAGAGAAGTCATGAGTCATTGTTCACGTGAAACTACCCAAAAACGGTTTTTTAGCCATAAAATGAGATTTTGGGGCTGTATTTGAAATTTCTTCCCTACCATTTTTCTTAGTTTTACTAGACCTACAACTTGTGATAGGTCTCCATGAAAGTATATTTTCACTGTCACACAACGTAATTAGTACAGTCACCTTAACCACCCTCTCCTCGTATATTCGGACGACGAATGCCTTCCTCTAATCACGCGGAACTTCACCGTTCACGGCACACATATTCACAAATACTCTCGATCACACCTACAAGAATCCGCCGCCGCTCTCAAGCATTCAGGCGATATTACCATCAAAATTCTAAACCAGCAACCATACCATTCTTCAATTCTTCAATGGTGGATATAATATCCTCAGCATGAATTCTTTTTTCGCTATTAACGACCTGATTGCCTAATACATCATCTTCCGTACCATAACTGTTATGTTCCGTGGCCTGGTTTCTATACCATTTTTCGAAAAAGGACTTTCCGTGTCAAATTCAAATTTATTGAACACGAATAAAAAATGTTTCTTGTATTTTTATCGTATTATTTATTGTATTTATTCGTATTCAATAAATTTTTTAATTTTTTTGACTGCAATTTTTTGCTATTATATCGGTTTATGCCATTGTTTTGTGTTTAAGGGAATATGGGCAAAATACATTGCAGATTCGGATTAGGCAGTTCGAATTACATGAAAATCTCTTTCGATCCGAATCTTCAAAATTTCTTTCATCAAGAGAATCCCAATTTTTAGTGATTTTTGCAATTTCCATAGGTTTTTATACAGTTTTCTAAGATTTAAAACGGCTTATGATCTAAGTACACTTGACATTAGTATTCAACGGTTCAAAATTCATGAAAAATATGCTTGCCCTAGATACACAAATTATTTTTATTACTAAAACATCCAATTTTCGCTATGGTTGTGCTTATGGGTGTGCGGCCTAAACTGAATTGAAATTCGGATTCAGCGGGTCGAAAACTTTTTTTTTGTGCCAGTTCCACTGGGAAGGAGCGTTTGAGATTCAGAGACGTAAATTTGAATATCATCGAGAAATTTCAATTGGAACTCTTCCAGATAGTAGAAATATTTTTGAATAAAGATGCTGAAGGAATACATATTTCTTCTTTGATATTTCATAGCTTGCACAATTTAAAGATCCAGTAGCAACGATGAATGGAGGATTCAATTCAGTGAGAGTTAAATGCAATGAGTTTTGAATAATATAAGATTAAATTGAAACCGTTGATACTGCTTCAAATTGAAAGGAAATCGTTCAATAAATTAGATTGCTACTTAGTTAAAAAAAATTATCATTTCAATCACATCGAGGAGCAAAAAGAGTTATTGATGTATTTTAGTAACATCACATCACAGCACTGCAAAATACCCTGTCTTCACTTTCACGTTGAACAAGAACCCAGTCATTCATCTCTCTGAGAAGGATGATCCTTTCTCTAGCATTGAAAGTAGTTAGGGTATTATTTGACGAGTTCTAGAAGAAAAATTCACATTCCTACTGTTACCATTGAAGGATGATCCTTTATCTAGAATTGCAAGTATATTTCCCTTGCAATTCATCAAAAAATTGTCATTCGGAGGTATAACGCAGAGGATGGACCTAGGCACTCGATGTCATCGAATTCCTACCTCCAGACTCATCAAGCGGTAGCTAGCCGCGCCTGGGACTCTTCATTTTATGCAGTTTCCCACTCCCCTGACCACATGTTTATCCGGATGCAGAGGGTATTTACAGATAAAAAGACGCAGAGAATGGCGTATCTTTTCTATAACAAGAGGATCTTCAAATCCTCTCCATCGCTCAGTTGGTAGAGCAATCGCTCGCAATAAGAATGGTCCTGGGTGCAGATCTCAGCGATTCAAGGATGGCAAAACCAAATCTTTTGTGAGATGACTGATCAAGATGATTAAAACAAGAATTTCAGATTAAAGATGTAATTTTTGATGTTCCAAATCTTGATGAATGTCGTTGATCGCTTTTGGGTACCAGCACATGCGGTCATACTTTATCCGGTCGTTTAAGGCTGAAGAGGAAAGGAGGATGATTGCAGAAAAAACTAAAAAGAAGTGCAGGAAAAGAGAAGAAGAAGGAAAAGAAGAAGTGCAGGTGCTTCCTACCTTTATTGGCCACACAACTTCGCGCCATTGCTTGTATCTTAGGCCGCTTCTCTGCATAACATTATCGCCCATGGGCGAAAAGCATCTCGTCCGTCATCGTCCCGTCGATCGTATCGACCTCATAACATCAAGTATGCATAACATGTACAACTTAAGCGTCGACGTATGCGAGGAATGTGTGGACCCATTCCTTCTTTAATTTATCATTGCAAATTAGACTTAGATCAGTTTCTTCCACTTCAGATGTTCTCATTGATTACATTTAGTCTCATTCCTACCACTGATTTATTAGGCTGACTATTTAAGCAAAATTGGATATAAATTAAGGGGCAAGAAGGTCCTTACTTTCTTACCAGCATCCTCTTGAGTTAGCAATGTTGCTTGGAGTGGAAAAACAAAACAGTTTTCAATGAAAAAATGTTCTTCTCAATTACTATCCTTCCCGGAGCCATCCACATACTACGTGAACAATTTTGTTAATTGTTACTCCTCCGCTAGATGTGTAGAGGAAGATTGTACAACCTCTACTCAGAGGGGTTCGACTGAAGCTGGTTGACATTACCCATTTCCTAACTCCCTCTCCTGCTTTATACGGGAGGCCATAAAAATATAAGAGTGGGAGTCAGCAGGCGGCTTTCCGAGAAGAAATCAAAATGGAAAATTTTTGAGAAAACGGCTTTGATAATATTAATCTCTATCAGTAGCTTGAAATTTTTGTTAGTTATGTTCTACCTCCAAGCATCATAATTTTCCTGCGTTTTGCCTGCGTCGTTACTTTTCACAGCTTGATTCAAAAAATAATTTTTCTGTGACACTCGCGTATTCTGGGCCCAAAACCTATTAGAAAACCTGTTGGATTTGATACAATTCATTGTGAATTATAATAAGGTTTGGGGCAGAGACTCTTAAACCCGTAACAGGGAGAGTATTAACAAATATTCCAATCCAATAAGATTTTGGGAAGAGTAGAGATGATAGAATGACACGTGGTTATATGCAAATAATGAATGAAAGAAGGGTCATGTTTTAGATCGATTTAGAAATCGTCGCGTACTGTCTATTCAAACATCGCACTCGTCCCACAACACAGCTCAAACAAATCGGCTGATCAATCTTCCTAGTAAATCACCCCAGGTGGAGAGTTTTGTAAAGCCATGATAATATCCACTTTGAAAATATCTTTAAGCGCGTCCATCAGTATCCAAAATCCTCCGTTTCAGGCGTCTCTCATCTTCTTATACACAATTGTCATGTACAAATTCTAATTAAACAAACAATAAATCTTGATCTGGACCACCCAAGTAGCGGGGCCCAATTTACGCTCGAAATGTCTAATAAATACACGAATTCACAAGTTCTGAAAAAAAATTTATAGTCTGGAGAGCGGTATGTTGTACATGTTCCTCTAATACATCCTGCATAATATACGCATTCTTATAACGCGCCCTGCGTTCCTTTGGGAACGGCTCCAATGAAAGTAGATCAAAACAAGTCTGAGGCAGGTAAAAAGACTCACGTGCGTCGATCGTTTTATGCGACAGGATTTATCGGTCCTTCGTTTGAGCACTCTCCCTCTCTACGGAGATCCTGGGGCCTGATTATCCAGTCCTCGTGTTACGTTCGTACGACCCTCAACCTATCGTGAGAGAGCCAATGCACGAAGAAGAAACCACGTTATTTCGTCTTCGTTATTTCTTACTTTTTGCTTGAAAAAAGTTTATTTTACTCTGACAATACATGATACGCTCGAGGCAGATTTGATAATTCGAAATTGATGGCTGTTTTTATTCAAGAGACTCACTCCTATCAAAATCCGAACCAGACAGTCCTTTTAATTCGTTAAAATCTTTCTTGGTAGCTTCAACGTATGGTCCCCTTTAATTCCTGAGGGCTTGAACATTTACTCACAAGATTATCTTTCCCTGAACACAAGGTTTTTCTGATATTTTTTACTTTTAGGCATCACCTTGTTCCTGAAGCAAAGAAGAGTGGACCCGAAATGGATCCGAAATCGGCTAACGCAAAAATTTTCTATATCACTTGGGCATGAAGAAAGTGTAAAATTGAAGAGATTGGTTTTGCAAATTAAGGCCTTTTTGGTATTTTTAATATGCCCTCTCATGAAAGCAGAGTAGAACACTAAAGTACACATATGCAATCTCATTTATATCATGATTTAGGAGCACATACATTATTTATAATTTATCTGCTGCTGCTAACTTCTGTCAGATTCGAATTTGGATTCGATTTGCAGCTGCGGTTTCGCGATGTTTTGTCTCCTTCACAGGTTCTCTCTAGTTTTGAGTTTTCCCCGTATCGACCGACTTCACTCCTCCAGTCAGTATTGGTTCTGCCTCCAACCTGCGCGCGGCTCTTTATCGGCGTTGGGAGATGGGCGGCTGAGAATTGGAGCTCCGTACATCTATAAACAAATCTAGATACATTCATCTCACGTTGTAGGGCCGGGATCAGGTCGCAAGTCGCAAAGTAAACAACTTTTATACTACGCATTACGGCACTGCCTTTTAGAGCTTGTTGGTCATCATGCGATGCTCGGGGGGAATAAACAGAATCACTCAAGCATGAACAGCCGTAAGGCCGTCACTACAACAAGTGGCCCTATAACACGAGATGAGTGTACTTGAGTGTACCTGCTTTTTTGACTAGTTTACTACACGCATTGTAACGAAAAGCTCCACGGAGCTTTTTCTTTGCCTAATAGGAGAACCGAACCTTGCCAAAACAAATTATTTACAAAGCTTCGCAGGATATGCAATTTGGGAACTGCGCATTTTTGCTAAAAATATGCATCATCGTCCTCATCCAAAAGGGGAAATCTAATGGTGCTGTGAAATTCTTGACTGACACACCAACAATTCCACTATCCCCAAACGTACCCTATGAATAATTCTACATAGGTTAGAATAGGACTCGTACTACAAATAGACGTTAAACACTAGGTCTCCAATTTTTTAAAATTTGTATTTCACGCTACACCCTAAGTAAACCTACCTGTCGACAATCAGATAAGCCGCATTAAATCACTCTGATACGCCCTCTTAAAGCTATAATTAGGCATAACATGTTCCTTTTTTCGAATCATGCGATCCTCGTGCGTGCACATATTAAAGAAAAAAAATTAGGCATGCACACCAAAGAGAGGACAGGTTTCCAAGTTTGACATCCAGCGAGCAGGTGTCTCTTATCCATTTAGAGTGTACATTGATGTGAGCAAAATTGCACATATACAATATTCATCAGTCGTAAATGGTTGATCGAATCGGGTCGATCTCACGAAAACTTTTTGGGTTTGGGATGCAGTGAAAGTCTCCAAGGAGGGTTCTTACCGTGAGATCCAATCTGACAGATGGTCGACGATTTTTGGCAAGTTATTGCAATATCCTCCGTAACTTATGTATGAATCATCCCATTCGTCCCTACTTCAATTGGAGCAGTGGTCAGAATCTCGCTAGATAAACTGAACCTGTATGTTCTAGTTAGGGCTCTTTATTCTTCTGTTAAGATTTTCTATTCTAAGTAGCTAGAATCTATGTACCTTCAGTTCAGGACCAATCTTTTACTTTAGCCAGCTTTGTCCAAATAAGGATAAAAGACCAGAAAGTTCTAGTCAGGAACTGGTCGGACTTTAGTGAGTATACACCAGGTAAAATTTATGAAGACGTCCATGTAAAAATTTCCCCATTTGCCGTCAATTAAATCAGGAAAGTGATCAGAATTTTACAAGAACAACTCAACCACTGTTTCAACCCACTGTGTCATTTTCTCTGATTTTAGAAAATTTGTATCTTTTCATGATTATGCAATTTCATGAAGAGCAAGGAATACGACTGAATCAATTCTCTAAAATGTTTGGCATCTGCATTCACAACATAATATTGAGTTATTCAAAGCTAATTGTTTCTAACTAAATTGGCGACATTTTTTAATTTTGTAACCTCCACGTTGTACCAAGTTCGACAGCTGGATGTTTACACAGATCTCAGAAAAGCTTTTGATTTCATAGATCATGATACATTGATGATAAACCTTTGGAAATTGTTCTTCTAGACAAAATATTATCACTGATCATTCCGGCACTCCAAGTATGTGGCAGCACTAGAAGAATGCCAGAAGCTATCCTGCACCCAGCTTTGACTATTTGACTATATATATCGAAGTGTCTCATCGTCCCGGTTTTCGGGACGACAAGCCTATCTTCGCCATTTGACTAGTCATGCCGAAAATATTGTATTTAATATTAATTTTACTTCTTTCTGTTGGACAAAAATTAGAAAAACTACTGCTAGTCTTTGTTCTACTCAGTATTTTCATCTTTGCTTCATTGTTTGCGTAATTTTGTCATTTTTCGAGGATGGAAAAACTCGCAAATGATCTCGCGCGCATACAAGTGGGGAGAGTTGGACCTTATGATTGGTTGGCTGCTCCTCTCTTTCACTGGATTGCGGCGAAAATCCGTTGCGAGTTGAACCACAGGAATTTTGCATTTTTGTGAATTCATAACTGCAGCTAGATATCCGAATTAAATTCTCTATGACTATTAATCTAATTGAAAACACAGCTATAAAATACGACAGCCATAAAACATTTTGGTCTCAATAATTATTTACAAATACTAAAATTAAAATCAGTGGACTGCAATAGTCGTTATAATATGGTAAATAACACTTCATATTAAATGAATAAATTCCTAATACTTCAAGCAAAAATTAGACTTTTTTAACAAGATAGATCAATTTTCAACTAAATTATTGAATGTTCTTAAAAAAAAAACATTTAACTAATTTATTTAGTATTCAATAAAAAAAGACTATGCCTCATAAAAAAGTTACAGTTGATAATCCAATCGGTAAAGGTATTTGTTTAAAATAAAAAGTTGAATTTAACCAAAAAGACTGAATTTTCAACAAAACACTTAAAGCCTCAATCAAAACAGAATAATTAATAACCAAGCAGTTGAATTTCACGGGCATAAAGACGAATTTTCTACGCAACCGTTCAATTTTCAACCATGTTGAGTTTTCAACCAAAAAAGAAGGATTCTTTTCCAAACAGTTGCATTTTTTACAAATAAAGCAGAATTTTTGATCCAGAAAGATGAATTCTCATCCATGCGATGAAATTTTCAATCCAAATAGTACAATTTTGAACCTAAAAGTATCAATTTTTAACAGAACAGTTCAACTGCCAGCCGAAAAGGTTGAATTTATGACACGCATGTTTAATTTTTATTGAAATAGGTGAAAATTCAATCAAGGAGATAAATTTTCAAGGTAATTTTGACTTGTAGACTAAGAGTTCTCAGTAAAGAAAAAAACGGAAATTTCGACCAACTTGTTTAATTTTCATGTCAAAAAGTCATGGCTGAGACTGGTCATAGAAACAATGTAGGTCACAAACCTTCCCCTATTCCCAAGTCTCGTGGTGGCGAAGTCACCGCTGTGACTAGTCATAAAAAATAATGTAGGTCACACACATCCCCCTTTTCCTAAGTCTGATAGGGACGGAAAATCACCGCTGTGACTGGTCATAGGAATAATTTAGGTCACATACCTTCCCCTGTTCCCAATTCTCATGGGGGCGGAAAGTCACCGCTATGACTAGTCATAAAAAATAATGTAGGTGATACACATTCCCCTTTTCCCAAGTCTGATAGGGACGGAAGATCACCGCTGTGACTGTTCATAGAAATGATGTGGGACGTACCTCTCCTCCTTTTCCCAATACTAGTGGGGGTGGAAAATCCTGGCTGTGATTGGTCATAGAAATAATGTGAGACGTACCCCTCCCCCTTTTCCCAAAATCGGTAGGGGCGGAAAGTCACCGCTGTGATTGGTCATAGAAATAATGTAGATCGTACCCCTCCCCCTTTTCGCAAGTTCGGTGAGGGCGGAAAGTCACCGCTGTGACTAGTCATAAAAGATTTTGGAAGAAAATCATACTATTTAGTTGAAAATTGATCTATTTTGTTCAAAATGCAACATTCTTTTTGGAAGTATTTGAAATTTAATCATTTCAATTTTAATTGATCATTGTGTTTTATACCATGTTATAACGACTATTGCAGTCAACTGATTTCAATATTAAAATTAGATTGATCATAATCTTCTAGTACTTGTAAATGATTGAGTTCAAAATGTTTTAGGGTAGGCGTATTGTATAACTGTGTTTTTAATTAGATTGATAGTCATCGAGAATTCAATTCGGATATTAGCTGCAGTTACGAATTCCCAGA
>WSXT02060420.1:0-12664 GCA_011762715.2 Neuroterus valhalla
GCCTTTTGAATACAAGTATCTAATATCCGCATTAGTATTACATTTAACAGTAGAATCAAATCTTATGTATTGTATAAACTCAAAGGGACAATACGAAAAAAATTACCAGGGATTAAAATGCACTTCCCGCATCAAAAATAAATTCCCGGACGATTCCCGGAATTTCCCGCAATTCCCGCAGAGTAGACACCCTGGAAAGATTTCACAAAGATTTCAAAGAATTGAATGATTGAAAAGATTTTTATAATATTAAAATGATTCCAGATTTCACAATATTTCAAAGATTTCAATATTTCACTAACATCTCGTAAAATTGGAAACATTCCAAGTATTACTGAGTTTTCAGGAGATTCCACAATCATTTCAAAGAATTCATTTCATTTCATTCATTTCAAAGAATTGGATTTATTTCAAAGATTGGAAAGATCTCGAATATTTTCAAGTTCTCAAAATATTTCAAAAAAATTGGCAATAATAAGAGATTGACGAAAGATTCTACAAAGATTTCAAAAGATTTCAGTGACTATGAGAAGATTTCACAAATATCTCAAAAGATTGAAAATATTCAAAATATTCCAAAGTTTTTGAAAGATTCCACAAATATTTCAAAGAATTAAATGATTGAAAATATTCCCGTCATACTAAAAAGATTCCAGATTTTACAATTATTTCAAAGATTTCAATAATTTAACCTAAATTTTAAAAGATTGAAAGCATTTCAAGTATTGTCAAGTTTGCAAAAGATTTCACTTAGGATTTTTAGATTTCCGAAAGACTGCAAAATTATTTTGAGGGTATCACAGAGATTTCAAAGATAAGACTTGTACACCAGGTTTTGAGAGCAATAAACCTCACGGTCACATTTCAATTGTAAAAGTTTAAAATGTAAATGAACCGTTTTTTGTTTTTAGTGATACAATGGGGAACCAAGGTGCCTTCATCACCCTTACCGGCAAAGACATGACGCCCAAATTTACGTCGTATGAGGCAGTGGTAAGTATTTATAAATTTTCAAACTATTCAACCTCACAAAAACTCAAAAAAAAAACATAATCAATATTATTTTATTTTCAGCCACATCCCAACGTAAGGCCAATGGCGTACGCCAACTCTCTACTAAAGTTCATGTAGTAGCCAATAGAAGCCTAGGGACATGATTGCTAAATAAATGGGAAAGAATAACAGAATACAGGTAGCGCAATCAAAGTGTGTGTGTAATATATTTGATACCGACTCAGAGAAGATAAGGTGTACTTAGGTGTCTTCTCTGCATCAATAATTATTGTACTCTCACTAGAAACAAGACGATTGTACCATAAATCCATATTGCATCATACAACTGGGTACAAAAAACAAACCGTAAACAATTTTGTTTAACTTGTCAGCGTTTTTCAAACTGCACTGAGATCATAGATTTTGTATATCTCTTATGTACATGAGTACTGATTATCATCATTATAACTTCAGTATCCATGAGAGATGTTGAGCTTGTGCTAATTTAGGTAGTAATTGATAACACAATGCGAAGAGCCAGAGTCTATGGAACTCTTTTACGAATCACGACTCGATCTTTGAAGATGGCAAAAGTGATCCCAAAATCTCGGAACAACTTTTGTAATAGCAATTGTATGTAAAGTGAAAGTTACAAAAAAAAAACGCAAACGTTGGTGAGACAACTTCATTTCGTTCTTTAATGATCGGCAGTGGTTCAATTTAATAATTATAGGAGTCTTAATGCAAATCTTAATAATGCGGTATATTATAAGCATATAGTACAATTTACAATAAACCCGCTGGATACTTATGCCACGTTGTATGTGGCTAATTTTATACAAGACTAGTGTGATCAGCGGGGTCATTTTGATTCGACTTTTTTTATTTGTTAATGAATAAATGACGTTTATTATGTAAACAATACTCGAGATTCTTTGCTTGATCTCCAGAATGCATTCTGTTGAAATTAATTTGCGTACATCAAACGCAGGCTTTTAGAAAATATTTTTGCGTGATTTTCTTTCTTTTACGATTGAATTTAATTCCCAGAAATGTATTTGATCTCTACTAAATGAAAAGTTGTCCTAGTGCTAAATTATTAATTTGGAAACATTATTATTGAACTGAAATACACTCTGATTTTTTCGTTAATTTATTCTATGTTCTCCTTATCTTCCTGCTAATTTAAAAAAAAATATTATGCCAATCAAACTTTTAGCAAAATGTGAGAAACTGTCGTGGAAATTTCCTGTGGCAATATTTCCCGGTTTTGACGATTCACATCAATAACTTTACAGAAATCATCTTCGTGAAAATGTCGGAAGAATGAGAGATATTTCTGGGGAACTTTGTGCATTTGAGGTATTGTAGCAATGATACACTTTTGCTTCTCTTCTCCAAAAAACAGATTCTTCACGGTCGTGGCGAATTTCTCGCTGAATAATTCCATTTTTCCGATTTCATCGATGAATAATATGTCCTGAAAGGGAAAAAGGAACTTCACAAATTCGAAATTGGAAATGATCAATTTTATTCAACCATGATTAAGTTTTTTATTCTTACGGTTTTGGAACCCAAAGTTGGCAAAGCGATACGTTCGAAGTTTTCGGTGAATACGTGATAGTTGCCTACGCGATGTTTCTGAAGTTGTTGCTGACTCAAGACGTCTCTAAATGTGTAAATAATATGCTTATTATAATTCAATTTTATTATTTTATTTTACGGGATGCTTTGCAGTTTGATATAAATTTGAAACTAACGCTACGCGAGCGAGAGGAGCTCGATTTCCTGAATTCTTGAGAGAAACTACATCAAATCCAATTCTGCTTTTGTTTGAGTCTCGAACTTCTTCTGTGTAAAATCCGTCAACGGTATACTTCTGTTTCTCAAGTAGTGAAACTAGTTTTTTACATAAAGTAGTTTTTCCGATTCCTTAAAAGGTAGGTATTACATTAGCAATTAATAAAAATTGAAGAAGAATATTTAAACTTAAAATAATTAAAGTTTCCAATGCAGCTACCTTCCGATTAAGTACCAAAGATAACAAAGAAATATCTTTGTTAAGTAATGTCCGATTTAATTCTGCTTCCCCTCAATTTGTGATCAAGGGTTTCCTTACTTACGACTCTGCACCAAAGTGCGTTGCTCTATTTGAGATGAGCCGATTTAATTCCGTGATCGAATATATTATCTATGATTCAATTATATGCCCTCAATAAATGCATTAATACTGAAGTGTAAAAAATTGTTAATTGCAATTTTGAACGGCAATTTATTAGGCATGTAAGAAGATATAAGGATATTGACTGGATAATACAAAAATTGAAATTTTACAGTATGAAAAAGAAGGTTTACTGTCTTGAAATAGAGGGAATAGGAATAAAATTTTGATCCTATTTGTCTCAAAAATACTAAATTTCAACGTAATTTATCGTATTACATACATTTAAAAAATTTTGCACGCTTATAATTTTCTTTATATTAGGTCAAAAAATGGAATCTTTAACAAAATAAGATAAATCTTCCTCCATAAAATAAAAGTTTAACCAAATAGTTACGTTTTTAACTAGAGAGAGGAAATTGACACGATAAATCTTCCAAAAAAAGGATATAAATTTTGAACAAAAGAATCCAAATTTCAATATATCACTTTGTTAAATCTTGAACCAAACAAGATTTTTTAGTCAATGAAACAAAAAATTCAAACAAATTGTTAAATTTCTAAGACAAAATGAATCTTTTGAGCCCAAGAGAGGGATGATTAGATTTTAATTTGAAGAAATTTTAACAGAAAGGAAGAAAATTCCAACAAAATAGCTAAACTTTTAACCAAGATGATTATTTTAGAGTAAACAAATGAACCTTGATGAAATTAGTTGATCGAATGTTTATTTCCCGATGAAAGAGTTGAATTCTCTATGAAGAAAGATTTTCCAGTCGGGAAAGGAAAATGTCATTCAAATTTTCAAGTTATGAAACCATAATGATAAAATTTCTACAGAACAGTTGAATTTCAAACCAAAAAGATGACTTTTTCAAGAAATTGTTTAATTTTCTACTTAAAACAATCCTTATTTAACCAAATACAGAATAATTAAATTTTTAGTCATAAAAATTAATTTTCAACGAAATAAAACGGAGTTTCAACTTAATATGTGAATTTGTAATCAAACAGGTAAATCTTCCTCCTAAAAAATGAATTTTCCACAATTTTATTCAACTTCCAACGAAAAAGTTGTAATTTCCACCAAAGATTAAATCTCAACAAAAAATGTTAGAGTATATTGTATAAACCGAAAAAGTTTTTAATTTCTAATCAAACAGTCGAATTTAACCACGATCGACGAATTTTTCGAATCTTAAATAAAAATATCAGTATAGACTTCTCAACCAAGAAGAGTTAACCAAAAGCAGTTGGATTTTCTCATATTAGACTATTAATTGGAGAAGGTGGAAATAGGGGGAAAATATTTCGATGAATAAACAGGAATATTGATCAATCATTATTGTTTTTTAATTATTGATAATTGTTAAAATGAACATTGAAGTTCGTTTCTGAAACTTTTCGAATTTTATCGTAAAAAACTGGGAATTTTGTGCAGAAAATAAAGCAACTCTCAATTCAACGGACCACTTACAAGAATAAAAATAATTCATTAAAACATTCACTTTTAAAAATTGGTTGCACTTAACAACAATTTTGAAAAGCCTGTATTAATAAATATCCTTGTTTCAAAAACTGAAAAACCCTATGCTCCCAAAAATCACTAGACAAAACCCCGGACAAAGTGAAAAACTCTTTATAGGACAACATGATTAAAAAAAGACATGTCCGAGGAAATTCGGACAGGTATGGTCAACCTATCTGAAACGAGAATTCATCAAAATAAAAGAATGACTGACAACCAAAGATATTAGAGTTCAAGAATATATAATTTTCTGAACCGAAATAAATAAACAGGACTTGATACAATTTCGGAGACATACAACTAACCGCGGAATTGAATCGGTCGCCTGATCCCTGATCGTAACATATCCCATAAGCGGAATTAAATTGGAAGGTAACTGCCGATAGTTTCTCGCTTGGTAGGTTACAATTTTTTTATCTATTTAATTAATTGATATAATAAGATATTGTAAGAAACATTGACTTGATCAATTGAAAATTATTGTTTAATTAGAATTTCCATGTCTTCTGAAAAACAAGGAAAGTAAAATTTACGAATATACAGGAAAATGTATTATTATTTCTCTCTTCTTTTTCTTTCTCATTCTTCAAATATCACCATTTTTTTATTACAAGTTTCAATGAAAAATGTTGAATTACAAAAATTTATCATTTTTAAAAATGTTGACTTTGTGTATTATTTTATCATGAACTTACAATTAACCTAATTAATTTGCTTAGGACTGATTTTGTAATGGAACTTTGATATTGTTTGGTATATTTTAGAAATAATGGTTCGTATTATGAAGATAATAAGAGTTTTTGTGATAAATGTTAACAAGCAATAAATGATATTTGGATTGAAAATACCAAAATACTATTAGAATAGTTTGAATTAAAATGATATTTTAATCAGATGACTGGGAATTTTATAAAGAGTACTAAATCAAATGTACAGCAAAAAATTCAGAGTTCATAGTAAAGTTTGAAGAAATAGAATAAATTACTAGCAAACGAGATAATAAAAAACAATTTAAAACTCGTGTCATATATACCGGGTGGTCCAGTAAAAAGTACTTTTGTGTACCGTGACGCGTCGCCAGTTGCCATCTTCGGTGTCAAAATATCACGTTTCCTTGAAATTTGAGCGCTGGTCTTTCCCCATATAAAAACCACAATTTAACCATTAAAACTCCTCCCGTTAGTAATAAAAGCGTCTTGTTAAGTTCCTCGATTAAAAATGGCTCGCGAGATAGTTGAAAATTTATCAAAAAACTGGTGGAAAATCGGATTTATCCAAAAACTTCGAGTAGTGAAGTGACTGAGAAGGAACGTACTCCAATCAGCTGATTTGGAAGAAAGGCAAGTTGTGACTCGTGAATTCCCTTATAGTTTGTGTTTTTCTAGTGAGTACTACACCTCCGTGTATTCCATTTCTTGGGATTATTTCACACCCAAAAAGTGCTCACAGATTATCGAAGAAAAGACCTTTTAAAGTTCAGAAATTATTTATCTGTTTGTGAAGTTGTGCGTATTTTTACGATTTTGATCTTCTGCATGCGAGATTAATTCATGGAAGAAAAGGAGGAAAGGTGAAGAACTGAGGTGGAAGAGTTTTTGAAGAATTAGGAAATTTGAGAAAATGGCTCATCCCTTGGCTTCAAATCCGATGTCATATGTCTTCAATCAACAGATTAATGACAAAATTGATCATCGGGAAAGACTCGTCAAAGCGAGATTTGAAAATTCGGAGAATCTCTTCAGGAAAAATCTCCTCTCGCATTATGGATGCGTCAATGCAATCGAGTTTTCAAATCAGGGTGATCTCCTTGTTTCAGGTTAGTTTTTTTTTTATTTCTTAACTAATCTTTATTTTCAGACAGATCTCGGTTCGATTTTTAATTGATATTGTAGATCAACTGGGTCCAAACCTTCATCTGGTCTTATTTATCTTTCAATATTTGTTTTCCTTAAACATCGATTGGAATAATGACAAATTGTTCTTGTCATGGAATAAATGTCTCCTAATATATCTAAACATATTTCTAAACATGAAGGTTAATTTGAGAAAATCCCAGCTTGGAGGCATCATTAGTGTCATGTATTTTTTTATTTTTTGTAGCCTAATATATTCTTTTTTTTGCATTTGGTGTTGTAAACTTGTTGACAATATTGTATTTGATTATTAGTTATTAATAATGTTTAATTGTGCCCACATAATATTGCTCATTTGCATGAAATACTGTTTTCCGATAGCGACTTTTCATAATTGATTCATCACATCCGTATAGTATAAGAAATGAATTCATATGAAAAATGATTTTTATTTTAGATATAAAAATGGTTATACAGAATTTCTCTTTGGAATTATTTAAATTTCTTATCAAATAAACCACTGAAGTTTCTTGAAGAAACGAATTATTACACTCCATACTCTCCACACAGAACTAAAAAAAGATTAATCTGAAGGAATTTTCTATCTTACATTACTTGGAAATTCGAAATTCATAAGAAAAGAAATTTAAATAGAAAATAGCGAACAGACCAGTAGACTAATCTAAAAAATGTAGAAAATAATGATACCTACAAACATATATTGTATAATAATTGTTTATAATATTAAGAGAATTCGAGATTTTTAAAATATGAAGTTATAATAAATTATGAAAGATTGAACAGATTCATTGAAATATCTAAAAATGAACGTTATAATCCCTTTTACAGAGAATGTTAAAAAAATCAAAAATTCGAGAAAATATATTTTGCTTCAAATACATTTGTGTAAAAAGGTTTATTTTATCTCGAAATCCATATCAACGAAAAATTGTGAGTTAGTCATGGACTTCCTTCATAGAAGTTAACTAAATTCCGACTTTTCTTGTATTTTTTAAACTCTGCTTTTCAAAATTTGTTTGGTTGTAATACAGTTGGTCAGAACAAATTTTTAAAAAACATTTAAAACATTTTCACTTTGAAAGGAAGAAGAGTGACCCAGTTTCAAGTTATCAATCATTATAAATAGACAAAAAAAACGTATAAAATTGTTGCAAAACGTATTGCTTACGAATTCTAGTATGTTTCTATGTTTTAAACTCATTTGCTTATTATTTAGAACCTGAGAAATGAGATACTTATTGTTTAGTCCAGTAATTTTGTAATACCTATTTCATTCATATTATATTTGACAAAATTCTATGCATAGTTCTGTGAAATTCCCAAGTCTATTTCTGCAATCACTTCCGGAAATAAACATTTGCTTGTTATCATGATTTGAACTGTCTTCCTCTATAAAATATGATATTTGAAAAATCAATATTTAGTGTTTAATATTGATCTTCTAGAAAAGGGAGGAAATAATTTTCCCTTTTTTATTATAATTAAAGCTTTACAATTTTCTCTTCCGAGATCTTCGCTTTTTTAAAATAATCAAATTACAAAATGATAAATTAAATTCATGGAGATAAACATAGATTATCTTTGTAATGATTCATTGTTTTCTAAAGTATGTCTAGATAAGAGTTGAGGTCATGAGAAATTTGAGAATAATACGCTATATTACAACCTCTCCATATGCTTCTCTATCAGTCTATCTAAATTCATGTAGGTCCAACGGAATAAACCAACAGAAACTTGTGTTCGAGCTTGGTTTTAAAACACCTGTTTATTGGGCGATTCTTGGTTATATTTGGCACATGAAGATTTAACAAAAGACATATTGATCTCTTTGACATCATTCTAAACTTCCGAATATTTTCTTTTTACACCAGTATTAGGAACTAGCATCATAATCGTGCGCTTTGCGTGCGTTTTTTTTTTCTTGTGTGAACGAATAAAAATGTTTTAATTATGAAGGAATGTTCGATTATTATCCTCTTAAGGAGAAGTAGCTGATTTCTCACTCAATAGGTTAAATTCAAACCTACAAAGAGGCATTTCCAATAGAATAATCGATTTTCCAGACAAAAAGAGATTAATATTCAATCAAAAGAAGTTTAATTTTCAAATAAATACTTGGATTTTCAAGCAAAAAAGATAGATTTTTGAGAATACAGTTGAATTTTAAACAAAAATTTTCATTCTCAACGAAGCAAGATAACATTTCAGATTAGAAAAAAAAACTTTAGAAGGAAATGAATATTCCACTACAAAATTTAAACATTCAACAAAATACCTGAATTTTTAACATACACAAATGTATTTTTAACCAAATAGTCAGTTTTCAAACGAAGAAAATTAATATTCAACCAAGAACAGTTGCATTTCGAGTAAGAAAGCTTATTTTTAAGCAAAAAATATGAATTTTTAATCCAAACGGACAAATTTTCAACGAAACAGTTGAAATTTCATCCAAAGCAGATGACTTAGACAAAATAATTAAACATTCAACAAAATAGATGCATTTCTAACCTAATTGTTTAAATTTCAACCAAGAAGAATAAGTAATTTTCTACTAAAAAGACAAATTTCCATCTGAACAGTAGAATTTTGCACCCAAAAAAATGACTTACACAAAATAGTCGAATTTTCAACTAAGTATTCAAACTTGCAACAAAATAGATGAATTTCTAAACAAATAGCTTCATTCGCAACCTATAAAGATGTGTTTTCAACCAAGGAGACTAATTTTCTCCCGAAAGACGAAAATTGGTCCAAATGGTTGAATTGAAAATGGAATGGTTCAATTGTCAATTGGAACAATTTCTATTCAACGGAAAAAAATTTTTTGAACGAGGTGAATTTAATCAGAGCAGACGAATTCCTAACAAAATAGTTGAGTTCTTGAAAAACGATCGTTTTTCAACAAACCAGAATAATTTTAAACCAAAGAGGTGAGTTGAAACAAATAATTGCCAACAAAGCAGTTTAACTTTGAACCAATTAGTTAAATTTCCAGATAAACTGTATAAATTTCCAAACAAAATAGTTGAATTTTCATCTAAATAATTTTATTTCAGACTAAATATGTAGATGAATTTTATACGAAAATATTTTGATGATTACTAAAAATTCAAATTTAAAAAAAAAGGTTCATTTACAACCAAGCAGTGGAATTCCCATCTGTAATAATTTCGACAAAGAAAGGCATTCTTTGCGAAGTAATTTAACTTCAAACCAAGAAGTTTTTTCTTCAACCAAAGATGTATTTTCAATTCATGTTAAACATAATTGTTTTTCAAATTTTAACAAACAAAGATTTGAATGTCACATAAAAAGTATTGGAATTCGGCCAAAAGTCCTTAACCTAAAGCAATTAATTCTTACGAAACGGTTGCATTTGCATTTTAATAGTTGATTTTCCAACTAGAAAGATGATTCCTTAATGGAGAAATTTTTGAAAAATTAGCGTATATATAGAGAATTGGCATACAATAACAATTGATCGCAAATATCCGGAGAACGGTTTAATTAACGTCTTAACTATTTTCGAATGAAAGGTCCGAAGATGAGCAATTTATTTTCTAGGCCACAAAAATAAATCCATTTCAAAATCGCGCATGAAAAATTGTACTTTCAATTGTAATGTTTCAAATATTCTAAAGATTATGCAAATTTTTATCGGGTAGGTATATATTGTGTCATATTTAGTATTAAGTGTCGTTGAAAGTGATAGCATGAATTTTTCAAAACTGAAAAATTAGAGCCAGTTATTAAACATTTAGTTTTATTTCCACCGTATGGAAGTGAAGAATTTAAAATAGTAAACCTTGAACGTTAAATCATTTTTAAATCGTTGATATGGTTTCTAATTAGAAGCTTCAAGAATTAATTAATTCAAACTCGAAGCGTTGAACATTCATTTCCAAACTTCGTTCCGAATTGAAGTATTCCTAAATCAAGATCTTGCAACTAATAATAATTGATCAAAAATAAATAAGATAAAAATAAATTATGAATTATTTCCATGCAATTGAAACAACTCAATTCAGTATTCCAAGATGTCAAACTGACGTATACTAATAAACTGTCACATTGATATGACGAAAAAAAAGTTGTTAGGCAAAAAATACGCAAAAATCGAGCGGAAACACATGAGCTTCAATGTGGACAAAGTAAATGAATGAAAAGCAAATTATTATAGTTAATTTAAAAATTGAACAAACTTGGAAAATGAAAACTCCTAGAAGAAAAACGACCTACTCTTGGAAAGTTATTATCACCACAGGATTTTTTGAACCCCCTTTAATCATATTTTCAGGTGGAGATGACAGAAGAGTTCTATTATGGAGAGTAGAACAAGCGATCCAGGGGATTGGAAAGCCGACAGTAATGCGAGCTGAGCATTCTAGTAACATATTCTGTCTGGGTTACGATAATAGCAAATCAAAAATATTTTCAGCAGGCAACGACGATCAAGTAATCGTTCATAATCTTCAAACGTAAGATATACTTGTTCTTCTATGATTTGTTAAGACAACAAAACCTTGAAAAGAAAGCAATTTGAATAGTTCGAAATAAAATTTGTGGCAGCATTTTTCAATTTTCTATTACAAAGTCAAAGGTCTAGAAAGCAAGGAAGTTCATTTCTTTTCTTTCATCTTTTCCCCTATTTTTACCTTGGAATAAAAAAAAATCCCTTGAAGCGCCTAGAATCAAAAATATTTGTTAATCAAATCCTCCCCGTTCCTACAAAGTTCAAATTCATTCTTCACAATCACAAACAGAAAAAGGCATTAGGAAACAATGCGCTTTGAAGTATATTCTTTTCGATGATACCAGTTTCACCTTTTCTAAACGATTCATCTGTAATTTCGCATAGGCCAAAATGTTTGTAAAGCAGAGAAATGAGGAGATATCCTAGGAAAATGAGAAGTGAATTCTTCAAAATGAAATTAAACTGAGTACTGTCAAAAATTCAATTTTAAATACTTTGAATTCCTAATATTTCAATAAGATAAATACATTCTGCTGTCCAAAAGAAAAACCTAGTAAGTGACTTTCGACATAGAGGTTATTTTCTCACGCAGATATTCCTGAAAATAGTCACTATGGAAAAAGTCACTTACTAGGTTCTTCTTTGGGACAGCAGCATTGTCAACAAAATATTTGGATTTTCACACAAATAGTTGAAATTTCGATAAAATAAAATACGAACTCTCAATGGGAAATAGAATAGTTGACAGTTCGAGAAAAACATATGTTTTGAAATAGAAAATCCTTCATCAAAACAGATTAATTCTCTTTTTTTTTCTTTTATATTATATTGTATTTTTAAAATGATAAAAATAAAAGAAGATAGAAGATTTAAAAAAAATTGAAGGAAGGGGTTTTGAGGTTGTCCCCTCATTTTTCTTTTCTCATTTTTATTTTTATTTTGTTTTCTGGATTCTAAGTAGATAATGGGGGGTGTTTGTCCAAATTTGCTCGTTGGATTTTTGTTTTTTAATTTTAATTTCCATTAATTTCCTATATAAATTTGTGTCCAAACAGTTACATTTTTCGAAGCCGAATTTTCTACAAAACAGTTGATTTTTCAACAAATAGTAGAATTTCTACTAAAAAAGTTCAATTTGTTACTCAACAAGATCAATTTTCAATCAGAAGAATGACTTTTTTACAAAGTTGTTGAATTTCCAACAATGTGTTGCATTTTAACCAATGAAGATAGAGTTTTAAACTATAAAGACGAATTTTCACTAAAGTTATTGAATCTTTCACTCAAATAGTGATCAGTGAAAAAATTTTAACTTTTGCAATTAGGAGTATTTTTAATAAATTTCTTTAACTTAAGGGGTGGATTTGGGGAGGGTTCCACACGCACTGGAAGGATGAAACTTTTTTTCTTCATGACTCGGTCGAAAGTACGTTCCTCCGGCATCGATTGTAAGGCAGAAAGTCTAATTTTAGGCATTGACAGAACTACACTCGCGCCCTCTGCTACAAGGGCAGAAAGTTGAAATTCCTGCACTGCGTGATATGGTGCCCGAGACGGAGCCGAGGGCATCATATCTCGCAGTTCAGGGTTTTCTCACCTTCTGCCCGTGTGGTGTATACTGTTTTTCTTCA
>WSXT02060442.1:0-27068 GCA_011762715.2 Neuroterus valhalla
AAAAAACATCATCAAACGGTATTAACAATCTTACCATTAAAAGAGATAAGCGTCTAACCCGAGCAGAAATCGCGCATCCCCAGCCGTTAACCAAATGATTTCTGCTCGGGGTCGGCGCTTGTTTAAAAGAGGAACAAAAATCGATTCCGGGCTTCAAGATTCGATTTTCGGAGTCAAAACCCGATGTCGAGAATCGATTCCGGGTAGGTGGAGTCGACTCTAGAGAATCGATTGTCGAGTCCAAGGAGTCGAATCCTCCGAAGAACCGGACTCGATCCCGGGTTCCCTAGTCGATCCTTGGATCTGGAGCTAGTTAGGTATTTTCGCGTCAGAGCTTTTATCACCTTGTCATCGATTACTAATAAATCAAGTTAACTTTAACTGGACTTTTCTGTGCTTTTGCCTTCCGTACCACATTTACTTTTTCAGTTTAGTTTGTATTTTATGGTTTTCTTATAGATTTCAGTTCTTTGCCCCTAGCATTTTTCTCTTTTTCAGCTTTTTTCTTTTTTTAAATTTGAAAGAGAGAAGGATCTCGCTTCCATTTTCCCACTATCATCATCCTTGGATCAACATCAAGCGTATCCGGCCACGGGAAAGATCTACACCAAGTTCGCCAAGGTATTATAAAGTGTCGGTTCATCGAATTCTATCTCCGGGATGAATCGCGTAGTTCCGGGTGTGAATGTTCGGGTTTTCCGCGACGGGTGCCTCCAAACAGTGGTGATCGTGCGTACTTGGGGATACCGAGAACCTGTTTTCCATTAATTTGGAAAATAGACTCACTGACCCAAGTCGCCGAAGGGTAGCGGAGGTTCCTCTCCGAGGTACCTCATCGCCGTACACGCTGTTTCCGTAGGAGTCACTTTTCATCAAGTCGGTCGGTTCCGCGTGCGGCGTTCCTTCGCGTTCTCGGTCTCGTGTTGGTTTCGCGTTCCTCCCCACTTCGCGCCGTGAGTTCGGTGGCGGTTCCGCGTTTCTCTCCGCTCTATCCCGTACATCGCGTGTCGGTTTTCGGTGTTTGGCTTTTCCTTTTTTTTTCTTTTTTTAATATCTTTGTTCATTTATTTTTTTTTCCCCTCGTTGGTGGTGATTTTTCCGCAAATTAATGACTCCAAAACCAGGAGTAAATCTTGGGTTGGCCCTGGATGCTCCGAAGCATAAACACCCGAGTCAAGCTCAACGTCGCTGAGCTCAGCAAAAACTGCGAAAAGCAGCTCGTGCTGCCCTCTCGGTCGAAGAACGTGAGTCGCGTCCACAAACTACTCAGCGACGCAGGCGCCTGAATCAAGCCGAACGCAAACGCGCTAAGAAGTTACGCCTGGCCGCGCAAACCATGCAAACTTCCGAGTAAGACCCCCAGAGGCCCACTTTAGTTCCGAGTTCGGATTCCGCGGATTACGACTCGGAAAGCCCGGAATTTATTACCACCGGATCGGCTTCTGCACCTAGCTCTTTCGCTAGGGTCACATTGACTCTCCCAAACGTGCCGATCTCTGCTCCACTTGTTCCCTCTGGGGCACCGGCCTAAGTCAAGACGCCAGCTCCGGGCACTGCTTCCAAACCGTCGTCTCCGTTAAGAGCGCCCATTGAGACTGCGCTTACTCCATCCAGGCCACCGACCTCGGGTAAATGGTACAACCCACAGACGTTCACCCTAGCCGATCTTTCTGATGATACCATCTTTATCCCCGTTGGAATTTCTACCGAAAAGTTTTTCTTAACTCCGGCGAAGTCGACCCACAAATCAAAGCGCTTACTCTTCAGACAGTGATTCCTGCCCCCCGCGTCCCTCTACTTTAAACCGCCCCAACAAATTTTGAACAAAACAGTTCAATTGAGGACAAAAAACATCAATTCTTAACCTGAATGATGAACTCTTGACCAAACAGGTCAATTTTTCGGAAGCATTTGTAGATTGTATTTTATTAGAAAGAATGGTATTTATCATTAAATGCGAGTTTTGAATCAAATTTTAGAATGTCATGTTTGATAATTTTGTATATTTTTCAACAGAAGAAGATAAAGTTATGATCTGTAGAGAAATAGTTATATGTTCAGTTGAAAAAATGGACTTTTAATTACAACGACAAAAATGTCCACCATGACAAATGAATTGACAACTAAACTAAATAACCTTTAACCAATTTTTAACATTTGTCTGCAAAGAATATGAGTTTTTAACGAAGTTTGGAATTGATAATAACTGAACCAGAAATAAACTTATTTCTCAATTAAAAACAGTAGCACTTGACCAAAAAATACTAGATTTCAACACAATAGTTGAATTTCTAACTACAAGAGATGAATTCCGAAACAAGAACTATAAAGTAGTTCAATTCACGAAGGATTCAGTAAACTCATAGACCACATAGTTTCTGTTCCGACTAAAAATTTAATCATCTACCAAAAGAGATGAATTCAATGAAAAGAAATTAATTTTGGATCAAGTTGTTGAATTTTCGACGTGAAACATGAAAATTAATATTTCAAACAGAAAATTTTCAAATTTCATATCCAGAACAGTTATATTCAAGAGAAAAAAGACAGACTTTCAACCAAATAGTTCATTCTCAAAAAAAGGATTTTAATAATTCAGTTGAATTGTCAAGTTTTAATACAAAAAACAGGAATGTTAATAGATAACAGTTTAGTTTTGGGCCTAAAAGGATGACTTTCAAACATAATTGATAAATTTTTAATGTTGGAACTTAGTTTCTACTTCTATAGATCGAGAATCATGGAAGATACTTCTGAAAAAATAAATTAAAAATTGAGTTGAATTTAACATTTAGTTTGTAATATTTACCGTTTGAGTCGACAAGCATGGCCACTACGATGACTACTTTGCGTTACTACATTGCCACATTACTTCTATTACTACAAATGTGAAGAAATGTTAAATTGATGTGTAAAAGAGAAAATTTGATTATCGTGACTTCATTCTGTAATCGAAGGAATTCCGATTCCAAAGATTTGAGCTTTAGGGGATAAACAAATTCGAAGAAAATGAGAGTTCTTCAATTTTTGATTGGCAAGCTTCCAAATCTGATCGAGTTTCAACTGTGAATTCAAGTCGTGTAATTATTTAAATTTGAGATTAAAACGCTGAAAAATGCAAATTTCAAATGAAGTATAAGCCTTCTGACCAGGAAAAGTTATGTAGTCATACGTGACTTTCATTTATGAAAGGTAGATAAATGGAGGCTAGGTGATGGCCTGTGTATATATACATTAATCGATAATGAGAACAAAGTCCAGATTCAAGATTACACTCATCAATATTGAAATATTTCTGAACTCAAATTGACTTTTCTCATCTTTTTCCTCAATTTCCTTGAAGTTGACTCGAATAACATCGCCTATTTTTGTCTGTAAAGAACTCCCTTCTTTTTCCTTCCCATTTCTTTAACCTAATCGCCCTCCCCACCCTACCCTCTTCTTTCTTCTACCTCCTTGAAAATTTCCTTGCTAACTCTCCTCTTCTTCCTTACCTCAACTTTCCTTGAAATTTCCATGCCTTCTTCCCTGCTATGGTACCTAATCTACCCCTTCGCACTTCCTCTCACACCATATATCCAGGTGTCCTTTCATCCACTCCTTGCGTTCATCATACACACCGTTCTTGAAAGCTCTTCATCTCTCCCCT
Organism: Neuroterus valhalla; assembly: GCA_011762715.2. NCBI lineage: Eukaryota > Metazoa > Arthropoda > Insecta > Hymenoptera > Cynipidae > Neuroterus > Neuroterus valhalla. Next base: position 3,650 of record WSXT02060442.1, read on the forward strand.
TTCCTTACGTGCCAATATTTCTGCTCTATATCCTGATACTGGCCAAACCAGGGTAACAAACAACCTTATTCTTCTTTAACAATCTTTATAAGATCCACTTTTTTTAATTCAATCAGAATTCAATTTCTTCTCATCTTAGTATTGTCTCTTCAAACTCTGCCATCAGTAGGTACTATATCATCCGCGTATACCAGTCTATATATTTTTACATTCCCCGTACTTAAACCTCCTTCACCCTTTTCTCTTCATTTCTTCTGCCAATAACCACTTTCTTTAGCCTTTTTAACCGAGTCTTTTCCTATCACTTCCCTGTCCAGACAATTAAATGCCGTCTTTCAATCCACGAACATGGCTAGAATTCCTCCTCTCTTTCTTTTGACCCTCTCTATTTATTAGGTAATTTGCAACATACATCACAAGGTTGGAATAAGCGTTACTCCGCTATCGTCCTTAACCTCATCTCCTTCGCCTTTCTTCAATGTCGTTACCACTGCCTTTTCCTTCGATAACTATTGCCATCCTTCTCCTTTCCATACCCTTATTTATATTATCCATCCATATTTCATTAGTTCATTTCCCCTATACTTCTACACTTCATTTGGATTTTCATCCGAACCAAGAGCTTTCCCCTCTTTCATTATTCCTTAAACATCGATTATTTCTTATCATTCTTATGCTGTCCCTCTTTTCCTCTCTCCCTTACCCTATTCTCTGCCCCTCCTAGCAGATCCAAGAAAAGATTTACCCATTTCACCATCTCAATATCCTGGTTTATCCCTCTCTTCTTCTATTTCTCTCTTAATCAACTACAAACAAAGCTTTCCGTTTTTTCTAGCATTTTGCGCCTCTTCTCCAAACCTTCTATTTCCCTCCTCTTTTTTTTGTCACACATCTCAAGACACACCTTATTTTATCTTCTATATTCATCATTATTACCCTTCTTCCCTCTCCATCTTCCTGGTTCCTTCCTTACTCCCTTCTTTTTATTTCTACATTCCGTATTCGATTCATTTTCTTCCCCTTTCTCACTGAATCCTTTACCCAATCCCTTCTAACTGTACTCTTTACCTTCTTTTACTTTTATTTGTTCTTTTTGCTCATATTTTCAATACCCTTTCCACCCCCTGATGTCAGTATCATTGGGAAGTGATCAGAATCTGTATATGCTCCTACCTCTACTTCCTTTCCCTTCTTTTTCACTCCGTCGTCTACTCTCACATAGTCAAAAACAGTTTCTTCCCCACCTTCTAAGCATGATTATTTACCTTTCTCATCCCCCTCTATATTTTCGTTTATGACAAACCATCTTATCCCCTCTAAGCACTTTACAAATTCTTGCCTTTCTCATTCAGTATCTTAGAGTCTTCGGATTTTTTCTTTCCTTTCTTCCCCTTTTATTTTTCCTCTATCTTTTGTCCTTGCAGAAGATAGAGGAATCACCCTCTAATCAACCTTAATCACCCTCTATTAAAATCCCGATTCCCTCGTTATTCTCTTCTATTAGTTCTCTCCCGCATATCTCTGCTCACATATGCTCCCACAAGCTTCCATATCTCTTCTCCCATCTTTGTACCTTCTACGAATCATCCTTTTTTTCTTTCTTTGGCACTCTCCTGTCTTTCTATATTGTATATCCCTCCCTTATCCTTGTCACTATACCTCCCATTGCTCTGCCTCTCCTATTCTTCCTCGTTACGTTTCAAGCTCCACAATTGTCACCTCTCCATTACCTCTCCTTTACTTCTCCTCATCCATCTTCATTAGGCCACTTTTCTATCATAACCGCTACCTGCCACGGTTCACAATTCATCATGAATTCTCTAACTTTCCTCTTTGATCCGGCTACATTTCAGTAACATATCCCTCATTCATTACTTTATTTTTCTTTTGGTTTTCAACTATTTCCTCTCCTCCTCTCCTGTTCCTTTCTATTTTAGTCTTAAAAAACTGTATATTTGCCAGTCTCATGTCTCTTCATCCCAAAACCATCATATGGCTTGTATTTTTATTTCGCAATGCCAAACCTACGTTTCCTTTCCTTTAAATTTTTTCTCTCCAGTTATTTCCCTTATTTTATATTGCATATTCCTTTGTTCCTATGCTAATCGTCCTCTCTTCTCCCCTAGATTTCATAATTACCTTTTTCTTTGTCATCACTTCCTTCCCATGTTCCCGTCTCTTCACTTTCACTGAGGGTATTTTATCTCCCCCTTCCTTCTATTTTCTCTTACTCCCTCAATCTCTACCTTCGAATCCATCCTACTTAGCACTCTTTATTTTATCTCCTCTCCCTCTAATCTGAGTTTCTTCATCACTTTCCTTTCATTTCTCTCTCCCTCTTCTTAATTTTTATTCTTCTCCCATCCTTCCTAATCTTCCAATATCATTATTCTCACTTTTCGCAACAATAAACTCTCTATTTGTTATTCTTAAACCTTCTATTCTACTTTCCAATTCTTCTTCCTCCTCAGCCTCCTTCTGGTTTTCTAGCCTTTTTTCTGGGATCTGCATCTTTTTTTCTGAGTTTGTCTCACTTTTTCCTATTTCTCTATTTCTTTTCTAAGTTCAGCCACTTTCTCCCTCATTTCTTCTCTCCTTTCTTCCTGCCCTCTTCCCTTTATTCTCGTTACCTCTATCATCTTCCTCATTTCTATCGAACTTACATTAAACCTTCTGTCCGCCCTCTATAGTCAACTCCTTCTTTCTCTTCTCCCGCATCCTTCTTTCCAACCCTTTCTTTTTTAGAGGAAGTGTTCTGTACTGAACATTTTACTGTTAAATGTTATTTATTTTTGAAGAGATCAATTTATGATTAATTTTTTACCGAGCAGTTGCATTTTCTAACGAGATGGATGAAATAACTATCAACAGAAATCAGTTTTTAAACTATTTGAAAAGCATATTTTGAACGCAACAGTTCATTTCCACACCAAAAAATTGTTCAGTCAAAGCATATAGAAAACCTATCCCAAAGTTCGGAATTCTCAACCGATAAAGAGAAATTTGAGAAAGAATACAAACTTTACTCTATTGACGTAATTGGAAGAACGATGTCCAGTGAACATTTTCAGAAAAAAAATTCGCGTTTTATCCCAGACGTATGTTTCATGTTTCTATAATGTCGATTTTATCAATGCGCGAGAAGAATGGAGTTTGCGTTCTTTCGATATAATGTTTGCAGACAGAGTACACTGTGTAATGCCGACTGTGTAATGCGTATGAGTCGAAGGAGTGAGGTAAGTGTCACTGCACAACACCATCACCATTTCACTTCTCAGCGTCACCGTTGCCAGTTGCCAACGCGTATATGGGAGTACCAATTCAGAAAAACAGTTTAACTTAGAAATCTACTTTTATAGATCAGATATCAATTTTGGGCACGAAAATGTTATCTTGAGAGTCAAACAGGATTTCCACCACCACCACCACCATTACTACATTACCACATTGCTACAATACTACTATTGCTACCATTACTGCCAATATGGAGGTTAGCTGTTTTAATATGAATGATTATTTCTCTCGGACATTGGATTTAATACTGAAAGGCAAACACCATTGTTTCAAAGTCAATATTATGCGTTTCGCGTTGGTATTTTTATTGAATTATATGAAGCTGAAGGGTATGTATTGTACCTGCAACTGCCACTCTTTAGTCGAGCGTAAACCAACCGCAGTTGATGTACTTTTTCTACTGTTCCAAGTCAACTATTGTCATTAAAAATATCCTTATATGTGCTCTACGCTGTATGTCGTACAATCTATGTCAAAAATTCTATTTATGGAGAGTAAAAGTAAAAAGCGAACATAATAATTTACACACATTCACGCGATATGTGCGAATACTGACTTTACTTTCGTGTGTAAGATTTTTAATTAAAAAGGAATATATAGTAAACCAAAAGAAAAGATTTCATAAAGGTATTATTAATAAATATATGTACATCCATCACAACAGCATTTTCTTCAAATCCGTATTCATATTTCTCACGCGTGGAGATGAGATTCTCCCAATAATTCTTCACGCGCTCTTCTCATAAGCATCCAGCATGAATGACAAATCCTATTTTCCATATTCTTTTCTCAAGGAATACGAGAGAGGAAGAAAGGTTCTAGCTATTATTTTTAATTGTTTTTCTTTTTCCAAACTTTAACTTATACAATAATTGGGACTTTAGACGGTTGAAACTTGAGCAACAACTCCAAACGCACAACTGAAGTATACACGTAGTGCTCTGACAGCTGCTACAGTTGTTATAAAACGCTGTGTCGCTGTTCGAGCGACACACTTCGCTATGTTTGCAATACGCTGCACAAGAATCTTAGCATTGATAGCCAGATTAGGCCAGGCGGTAGATAGTTTTGTTTCACAATAATTCCGGCCATGTTACACAAGCGTCACGTGACCTAACTAACCGCTATTTTTTTCGCAACAACTCACGCTCGAACTGAATTAGATATCAAGTTGAAATTTTGAGAAGAGCTTTAGGGAACAATGAACTACGTTTTTATGCAACGTTTTTTGAATTCTGAGAATTTTTCTTTTTTGAAGATAAAACTGGTGCATCATCGTCTTTTTTTCGCAACAATGGATGTCTACAAGAATTAAGATATAGAGTTGAAACTTGCAGGGAATTTTGAAAATGTACCTTTTCAAGCATTTTTGAGGTTAAGATTCACATGTGTCAGCGTTCTCAGGGAGGCTTGTCTTATGGTGTCGTTTCTAGGAACTAATTACCCAGGTAATGCAGGTTGTTGACATCCGATATTTGCTGGTGCCGGTTGATAATTTCTTATTGCATCAATAAATTTTTGCATCCCCTAAGTCTGTGCTTTGTCACACAATCTTCTTTTACGCTCATTTATACTTTCTCAATTGTTCACCGCTTTTCAGGACTGGCTTGGTCACGTTTATTATTTTTCATACGACCCATATTTTTCGAATAATAGCCGGGCGAAGTCTAACAATTTTTGTTAAATGTTGAAAACTTGCACTTATAATAGTTCTGAAATTGAGTTGTATAAATTTATGCACTAATTTTGGTAAAATTAATGATAACAAATAAATAATACAATATAACCTTATTTTTATTTTTAAAAATAATTCAATAATGGAATAAATGTTTTTACTATACACGGTTTCCACAATTATTGCTAGCCTATGTATGTAAGTATTTGAGACCACTTATTCGAAAAATTTATAAAATGGCTTGGTCGTTTGAATTTAAAAAATCTGCCCGCCGCGCGGGCACATTCTCATCGCGCGCTCCGCGCGCGGCTCGCTTCGCTCGGGGGTTTTAGCGCGCCTACCGCGCGCGTCTTTTGGATCTCGCGCTCGGTAATGAATTAACCTCGCGCTACGCGCTCAGACTCTGTACCTCCCTGTACAGTTGTATAAAAAGCTTGTGAAACTCAAAAGCAAAATGTCGACTACTTTCATATAATGAGTGTGAATTCTCTTATTTTAAAGCTTCTCTGGCTTTGACGAATACATTCTTATCGCGTGTCTCGTGCTGCGCACTCGATCAAAGTTTGTCCAAAGCGGTAGAGAAGTTTTGTTGCCTAATTTTTTTCCACATGTTGTGTAGTTTTTCTAGAAATTCAAATTTCTAATTTTTGATTTTGTTTGTTACGATTGAAACAAAAACTAAGCGTCCGATGAGGAAAATTATAAAAGATTTGTAGGTTTCTTTTGGGTGAATAACTTTTCTCTCTCAATCTTCTGTGTTAACCTTAGTCATTTTTTCAGAAATTTTATTATTTCATTTTTATGGTTATTTTTCCTGATTGAAATGAATTCATTTTATGGTTTTCTATAAATGATGCAAAAATTATTTTTTCTATCAAAAAGTTAATTTTACCAAATTTATAGATCTTTTTTTGGTGCACAAGTTCAGTTCATATATATTTTCCGGTAGCGTGCATTATTTGACCAAAAAAATGAATCTTTCTATTTTTATTATTTTTTGTGCGATAAAAATGGGAATTTTCGATTTTTTGAGAAAATCCAAATTGTTGTATTCACCATCTTCTAGGGCTCCCAAGAAGAAACATTTCTTCTCTCTGACTTGCTTTTGAATCTTGCGTCATTTGGCTGAAAATTCTCATTTTCTTTTATATTTTTGAATCTTGAAAATATCAGAACTCTGAAAATTTTGTTATTTTCAAAAACATTCATGACGATAAATTGTTTGGTTTTCCACCTACTCCAAGAAGCCCATCTTACGGTTTCTGACCCTTGGGAAAAAAGTCCATAGAATGTTGAAAATGCTTCTTTTATTTTTTGTCCAAAATAGCTGATTGACGAACCCGTCCTTTCTTCTCCGGGTTTAAAAAAGTGTGCCACAGCGCAATCCAATATGATCATCCTCCCGAAAGTTATCGAGTATACAGACGACGATGACGAGGACAACGACAACAACGACGACAACGACAACCGACAGACCGACACCAACGTAAAAACTACATTTTTGGAATCAGGAGGTCTCAAAACGTGGAGATTTCACAAATTCCGGAAATCACGGAAAGAAATAATTGGCTCCAGGCTCCTTTTTTGCGAGATAATTATTTCGTCCTTGTAAGTGCTTCCTAGCTTCATTACAATGTTCCGCGTCGGTGTCAGAGGTCCCTTATATGTTGCTAGTATCTCGTTAAAGAAAAACTAACATTCCTCTCGGTTTTCCAAAATAAAGAAAAAAATGTAATCGATCACGGAGGAAAGGTCCTCATTTTCAGGTTGGCCCTTTTCATGTGTCGTTGTCTGAGGGCGGAAGAAATCCCTTATGCAGGTCTAATGATATCTACCTGTAGATACGAACATCATTTTTGCAATTGTAATTGAAAATAACTTAAAAATCCTTTTAGTTATTACACTGTGTGACAGTTAAAATATACTTTTATGGAGACCTTTTAAGACCAAGTTCTAGATCTAGTAAAACTTAGAAAAATGGTGGGGGGAAAATTCCAAATACACCCCTGAAATCTCATTTTTATCCAAGGAACCGTTTTTGGGTAGTTTCATGTGAACAATCACTCATAACTTCTCTAATTTTTATTCGATTCACAACACCTTCTTCTAGTTCGAAAAGTGAAATGCAGACCTTTTCGACTACCTATTGTGCATTTTGATGAAATAAAAACTGACAATACTATAGGTAAAAGTGTTTGCGATTTTTCGAACTTTTTTTTAGATTTTCTCAACTTTGACGATATTTTCACGATATTATTCGATCTTGGAGATTTTTCCATTACAAGATTTGAGAGGAAAATATCATTATGCGCCGAATGAGCTATTTTTGAATCAAGTTCTATGAAAATTGACGGAGTTGTGTGCATTTTAAGATTTTAAGAACTTTCTGGTAAATTTGCATGAACGTGGCTGACGTCAAATCTAAATCGAGGCGCGTCACACAGGGTACAGTCACTATGGCAACTTATTGTATTTTCTTTTGTTTCGATGCAAAGAAATTAAACGTTACCCACTTGAAAATATGCACAATCAATTTTCTACTCTGTTTTTCTGTAATCACGGTGTGCTCACTGTACCTTTACTAACCAAAAGAGGATATTTCCCGACATGCACCATCATTCAAAGTTTCAGTGTTAAGTTTAATTTTGCGAAGAAGAAATGTGTGATAATCGAAATAAGTTTTGCTCCATATGTGTTTTGTTCGTTGATCAGCAACATCGTTTGCAGTTGAAAAAAAATAAAGCTGTGATTGATGGCTACCACGATTTTTTCAAACTTCAATTTACTCCCTCTGGACGCTGGTATGAACTAGAATTCGCGTGTGTCGAGTGCTCACCAAAGTTAAAGACATGGAAATCGAAAAGTTGTCATAAAGTTCGAATTTCTTTACCTGCTCCGATGATATGGCATCATCAGCCTTACCATAAACTGGGCGATTGCTATTTTTGTAAAACAGATGTAAGAGGTCATCATTATAAAACGTGAAAACGCATAAAATATGCCGATGTTGTGACTGTAACGAAACCAAAAGTCATGAACGATATAGTTCGCTCAACTACAGTTCAAGAATTAGAGGATGTCCAACTTGATGATCATGGTCAAGCTGATGATCATGAAGCTATTGATAAAGAGTACCTTCCGTCTGCAGCAAGTTCGAGTGAACGACATGCAGTATCCAATGTGGACTTTTAGGACCTTACACGTGATTTATGTCCATCACAGAGACAGTCTGAGGTACTTGCTTCTCGATTGAAGCAATGGGATTTGGTAGAAGATGACTTTAAGATTACGCTGTCCCGTAAAGACAATCGGATTCCCTTCAGAGGAAATTTCAAAGCTGAGAAGCAGAACGAGGAACTTGTTTATTGTCCAGATGTATCTGAAATATCCTACCTTTTGGACTACGATCAGTATCAGCGGAAAATAGTACATACACAAGTAAAATGACTCCTCAAAGAAGCTTCAACTTCAAAAAATCTTTTACACCGTTGATAACCACGATGGAAGTTTGACGTTAAATTTTGTTAGTATTTCCTTCGTTGAAAGTGAAACTTATATTCGGAAGTTTTAAAATCGCAGAAGTAATATAAAAATATTCTTACTAATCTGAAAAACATATTTTGAAAGAAACGTTAATGGGCCCGTACACAAATAAAGATCCCTTTTTCAAAAATTATTTTTCAGTAGTAGACTTTATTACATAAAGATGGGTTTCTCAGCATATTATAGTACATATTTTTGAATGTAAAAAAATCTTTTTTAATTTTTTTTTTCCATGACTTCCCGCGGAAATACGCCAGCCCGAAAAAACGATTTTTATATCGCGGCCGCGATAACTCCACTTTGGCTCACCGGGAACTTAAAATCCAAAATGATTCCTGAAAAGCACATGTGTGGGTTTCGGATGAACCTCAATTATTGAAAAATATTAAAAAGGAACTTATGGTAGAAGTTATTGTGTTTTCACAGTTTTTTGCAACGTATATTGTATAAAAAAATTGTAAAATGTGGATGAAAAATTATGATAGAGGAACATACGATAGCGATACACCTTATCAAAATTTCCTCCAAGTTTGAGACAAATCGGCCTAGCGGATCGGCCGGAATCGTGGCCGCCAACTTAAAAAACACTATTTCGAGAAAAACGCGTTGGAAAATGTAATTTTGGGCAGTTTATGGGGACTAGAAAAGTTAAATTCGGTAATCATGGGTTTTCGGGGATGCTGGAAACGAACCTGACGTCAAAATTTCCGAAATTCAAGATGGCGGATCCAATATGGCGGACCACACGGACATCGTGCGTTACGAGCGCTTCGGTAGGCCTTACAAAGTATTGCGTTTTTCGGCCACTTTTAGCACACTTTGAGACAAATGTTGGTTTCTATGCTTTTTCTAGATGTATATAGTGACCGGAAATGAGAAAAATTTTTTTGGGATTTTTCGAGAAATTATTTGTGTAGCCCCTTAAGAAGACTTGAATAAAGATAACCATTTTTAGTTATTTCAGCGCAATATATTTAAAGAGAATTTTTAATTATTATTTGACTTTAAACAATTTTACTCCTTCTAATATTGTATATTTTGCACGCTCGCCCACTAGCTACAATTCACTTCTGGAAACATTATATGTCTAGAATGTAGAGATCAATATAGAAAATTTTTTTGGTGAGGAATTTGCCGAAGATGGTGAAATCACAACCGTTTTTGGAAATCCAATACGATGTATAACATGACAAAATTAGAATGTATAATCATCAGAAGGGAGTGTAAATGATGGAATGCACTTGATAGAGTTCCAAAATTGTATAACATCCTACTTCGCGGTAAAATCTCAATAAGTAAACGTGGGAAAAAATTATTTCAAGTTGATTTGAATGATTAACCCCTAATTCAATATAATATTTATTTCTGAAATATTCTCTTCTTTGTGGATTAAAGAAAAAAATTCAATTGTTCTGAATTGGTTATAAAAATAGTTGAAAGTGAAAATCTTTGTATGAATGCATTCTATTGAGAGTATCCGAACTAATAAAAATAAGATGCTCACTTTGTAAGATCTAACTTCAGTTCAAAAATAAAGATTGGAAGGAATTACACTTTCGAAGTTTTCTGTCTTGTCGTTTTTGGAAATTTTGTTTTTCAACATAATATCTATATTGCATATGAAAGAAATTTTAAGAATTAGGGAAGTTAATACATATTTTTGATGTTTCCCAAGAATGTTTTGAAAATAATTTTTGTATTCATGTTGTAACAAAGACGTCAGCTTTGGGGAAATTACAATAAGCTATGAATTTGTACTTGCTTGTGAATTTACAATACTGTATGGTTATTTCACATAACCTAAAAGTAAAATCACAAGACGGATTCTAGTATTCTTGATTTTCTCGGTATTACTCAACGCTGCATGTTGGTAATAATCGAGCTCAGATTCAACGTGGTAATATAAAAGTGGACATTTTTATAGTGTATGGGCATTTTAGGTTAGGAAATGTTAGAAAAATTTCAATGGTTTCATAATACACCGTTTACTTACTTAAAAGCTTGAATAATGATTCTCGATCATAGATGAACGCCTCTAAAGCGTGGGCAATATCCACTAGGCAATTTTTCTACAAAATATTTGGAATTAGGATCAAGTAGTTGCATTTTCAACCGAGAAGGAACTATCCTATTCTGGAATGATCAATACTAGTTCCTTCAATCTATTTATTTGTTGCAAACTGTCGAGTTTTTGAATTTTTCTCTAATTAGGATTTTCAATTCCACTTTCATTTTGAGCATGACGTGAATGTTTTCATGCAAAGAATGAGTGATATTGCAGATAATCAGCAAAATGCGTAAAAAGCAGTTAGATAAAAGTCAATTCTTTGGTTATTATCCAATAGTAATAATTCGAAAAAATCTTATGAAACCGTCGTACAACGTAAGAGATTTCCATAACGCGTGGTTGTATCTCATTTGACTTCCTAATTCCATCATCATTATAGAGAATCAGAGTCTCTGAAAGTTAGATGACGAGATGCATAATTTAGCTTCAAGTGCATCAACATTCGCAATATGCATACCAATTTTTTAGGAGTTTTGCTTTCGACATTGTATCCGCAACCAAAAATTTATTTATTCGGTGTTTGAAATGATTTTTATACCGATTATACTGACATATTTTAATATGGCATAACAAATGGAAATTCTTTTATTTCACTGGAAAAAGGAAAAAAGGGATTTTTAATAACAATGAGAGCATTATTATACAGAAAGATGGTACTTTGGTTTCTGAACGTGTTCAAAACTACGAATTTTGCAAACGTGTCTTGAGCGTTGCAGTTCACATCTTTAGGGATGACCTGCAACTAAGGTTCCAGGTTATTTTGTTCTTCCACACGCTTTCTACGATGCTTGTGATTGGGCAAAGGCCCCACGGGGATAACTGTTTAATCCTGATTAGCTCATTCAGTCTTCTCCTTGAAACATAGGAGGACGGAAGGTCGAATCGAGTTGATAATAAATCTATTATCCCTACTGATGTTATAAGCGCACATTAGGAATCAGATTTATTCTCTATGCCTCCCTTAAAAATATTGTTTGTTTTTGCGAAAATGGTCTTTTTTTAAAAAAATGCCATGTCTTGTTTCGAAATGATGCTCAACTAGTGCTGATTGCGAAAAATGTTTTAGCCTGACTTTACTCTTTACGTTCTATTATACGTTGTCTTACTCCTCTCCTGTTTACTCTTATGTACACAATATATCCAAAAAGTTGTCCTTTTCTCAGGTGTTTCGGCTATCATTTAGACGTTTTGTTTGTTGAGAGTTCTTCCAATTTTTTCTGTGATCTTTCGTTTGTAGTGTATGGTGGTGGTAGTTTATATCTCTCGTTCTCTGAAAGCTTTTGTTGACTCGTTTTTGCTGGTTTATTTCCTGTTTGCTCTATCAATTTGGTTCTTTGTGTAATCGTTTTGAATTAAGTTTTTTCGGCTTTTTGTAACACTTTTTGTAAGTTATGTCCATCTGTCATCTAGTCAGCTTTGGGAACGAGGGAGTTGATGATCGACTGCTTTTGGGATGAGTGGTGGTGGCCGGTGGGAAGAGGCATGTAGCTATCTGTTTGTATGAGTGGGTTTTTTGTGAACTTTATGTCCCAATGTTATATTAGTTCCTTCAGACCTCTCACGTCCAAGCGAGGCAATTTCCCGTTTTGTTAAATTTCCATTATTAGCCAGGGTTCAGGATGTGATGGGTTGACAAAACCGGAGAACTCGTATAGTTCATGCAACAACTGTCTCCAGGTGACAGGAGTATCGTCAACGTATTAGCACCAAACTTCCGGTTGAGGCTTGGATTGGTCGAAAATTTTGGTTTCAGATGTTCCATGAAAGTGTAAGCTATAGCAGGTAAAATAAGATATCTCATTGCTGCTCGTAAGGTTTGTTTGAAAAATTTGTTTGCGGATGGGAAGTAGGTATCGTTAAGGCAGTGTGTGTGATAAGTACAAAAGTGCAATTTTTTTAATATTTCGTTGAAGTTGCAATTCATTTCTGCAGAGCTGACCTGGAACTACGCTTTCAGGTTATTCCGTTCTTATGTTTGCTCTTTGCAATGCTTGTAGTTGTATAAAGGCCTCACCGTAAGTACTGATCGAACATGAAAAAAACATGAACGATTGAGAAAGCACCCTCCCCCATTAAACAACCTCATATCATTCCTCTGATCCACATTGACCCGCATATCATTTGACCGATTCCAGAGGACTGAAGGTTTTCTCTCTGAAAAATAAGGAACGAAATTTGAAAAAATTACTCCCAGTGAAGCATACACCAATTACTTACACAGTATTAACATATCCGAATAGCCTGCCGACAACATTCGAGGGAGGACGGACAATATCCTTGGTCAAGCTTTACCCTCCTTATCAAACTAAACTAATAAAAAACAGACCTGAGAGAACTTGATTAAAATAAAGACATCATAGTATTACTTGTGGGTAAATACAATACAACAGTAAAAATGATTGAAGAAGAGTATGACAGCAAAATCGTGGACCATCCATTCGACGTTACATACCGAGAACTAAAAGATCCCACTCAATCAATATTTAGCGGAACACAAACCCTTCCAGAGGACTGCAGACTAGGAAAAAGAATATAATAAGCAGAACCTCTAATTCTATCTCTTGAGGACTCTGAAATGAAATCACCAAATCGCAGCCTAGCATGATCCATAATCGGAGAACTGCATCCTTTTGAATTAAACTTGTCGAAGAAGATCTTTAACATTCTTCTAGCTTCACCAAATAGGTGAAACAGGCCTTAATTGAACCCCAGGACATACTAGTGAGTTTTGACGTAGTATCCCTCTCCAAGGAATTACCACTCCCTGATAAAATTTATATTGTCAAATTCTTGCAAACTTTGCTTCCGAACCCATACCTTGGATATAACACTGTTTTGACAATACTCACTCCTCTTTTGATAACAAATTCTACGATAAACCTCATGAGAAATGATGGGATCTCCCATTCCACTTTTGAAAGCTTACATCTTCATGGAACATCTGAAAACTAGAATCTTTTCGAATACAAGCTTAAACTGGAATTCTGGTGCCGTACAGTGGGTTAGAATCGAGAAAAAAAGGCAAAAAATGAAAGAATGAACTTTTATTGACTCTCGTAAATCGCATTCCGTACAATAGGTGTTTCTGCACCCTTTGCCATCCTTAAACCGGGTAAAAGCCTCCAGGTATTGCGTGTGTACGTTCCGAAGGCGCATGTGAATCTCATAACCTAACGAAAAGTATCAAAATAGTTATCTATCCAGGATATTTCAGAATTCTGTACAGTGTAGAGTGTCACTAATGTTATTAAGATCCGAAATCCATAAAAACATGGTGCGAATCCCTGCGGACCTAGCTTTGGGAACCGAAAAATACTTACGTCGCGTAACATTGAAACATTTTTCCAGCGCATAATCATGAGCTAATGTTGGACTAGCCCTTCCTCCATCCAGAAAACAGTTTTTTTCTTTAATCAAAGACGAATTTATTATCATTATTTCCAATTCTTCTATTTATTTGATTAGTAATAATAAGGATAATCATTCAATTATTTATTATTTTATTCCATTCAATTTTGTAGTTAATGTTTCTTATTTTGGTTTTATTCTAGATTATAAAAGACAAATTTCTCTTCTGATATTTAAGACATTTTGTTATTTTATTTATTTGATTGATAATGATGGGAATAATTATTTTATTATTTATTTTTCTATTTTATTCATTTTTGAAGTTAATGTTTCTCATTTTTGTTCTCTCCTAGGTTATCAAAGACGAATTTATTTTCTAATATTTTAAAAATTTTATCATTTTCTACATTAAATGGATAATAATAAAATCAATTTTTTTATCTTATTCATATTTGTAGTTTATTTCTCTCATTTTTTTTCTTCTAGTTTATCATAGACAAATTTCTTTTTTATTATTTAAAAATCTTCAATATTTTGCATTATTAATTGATAATAATAATAAAACCAATTTTTTTATCTAATTTTCTTAGTTCATGTCTCTCATTTCTGTTTTATTCTAATAGGTTATAAAAGACAAATTTCTTTTTCAATATTTTAAAATTTGGTTATTATATTTATTTGATCAATGATAATAAGAATAATTATTTTATTTCATTCATTTTTATAGCTAATGTTTCTCATTTTCGTTCTCCTCTAGGATATTGAAGACAAATTTCTTTTGATTTTATTCATTTAATTGATTATATCAAAATTATTTATTTTATTATTTATTATCTTTTTTAATTTCCTTATGAAGGTAATGTTTCTCATTTTCGTTTCATTCCAGGTTCACGTGCCATGGATTATTACCAGTGCACTTACAAAAGTATTTTTGAAATTCTTCGAGATCATTTTCAGTCCAGTTTAGATGCGCAACCGCAGATTTTGGAGAAACGAATTCCTCTTCTATGTTAACCTTTTTCGATGAAAAAAAAAATATTAAAAAAAGAAGCTTGTCACTAGAAACCTTGCAATTGTTGCTTTCTACTAATTGTTCCTGCGATATGTACGGTTTGAAAGAACCGATTGAATCTTCTTCTGACAGGTCAGAATCCGCAACTCCTGACAGAGACGATGATGATGAAATTTGTGTTTAAAGATGTATCAGACTTCTACTGTTTGTATTTCCATTGTATAACATAATAAAATTCGTAATAAATGCATCATATATTGTTTTCAGAATCATCTCAAATTTTTTCTCCGCCCTAAGTCATATATGCTCACTTCTCTAAATTCTTATTCAAAACTTAGGATCAACAATTGTCAAAATACAAATATTAATTCCTAATAACAAAAGTTGGTTATGAGTAATCACCATTTTTAATAATTCACTTTAAAACCATAAATTTACAGATTAACACAAAAATCGGATGCATTCTACTGAGAAAAAATAGTCACTCCCGGTCCTCTTTTTTGTCTCTCCAAAATTTTATTTTAAATTGGAAATCAGCTAGATTAAAAACATAAATATACCGTGTTTCGGAAAAATTAAATGCATTTTATAAAAAATAATAGTCACTTCCAGTCCAGCATTTTTTTTTCTTCAAAATTTCAATTACAAATTTGAAAAATCTCAAATGATTTATTCGGAAACATCCGAATAAATTAGTTCAATGTTCCACAAAGCAGAAAAACAATAAAAAAAAGGATTTTCAACAAAAAAGTTAATGTCCTACCAAATGGTTACATATGCAGGTGGAAGGTTCTATTTGTAACGAAACTGTTCAATTTCTAACAAAGAATATAAATTTCCAACAAAGAGGGTACTAATGAGGTCTAAAAGAGGGAGTTCCCAAAAAAACAGGTTATTTTTCATCAAATAGTTTGATAATGAAATATGTATTATATTCCCAACTAAATAGCTGAAAACTCGATCAGAACAGTTAAACATAAAAATATATTTAATAATTTTCAACCGACAAGACGATTACCCAAAAAATCTTTCAAATTTCTACATTACTGTTTAATTCCTTGTCCGAAAATATAAGTTCCTAACGGAGAAATTGAATAAGAACTGAAAAAATCTTTATTCAAATAAATTTGTTCAATGTTTCATGGATGATATATATTTCCAACCAAAGAATAGGATCCCTCAACAAAAAGACGGAGGTTTTGAAAACACGTTATTTTCTATCGAACAGTTTAATAATAAGATGGAGGTTATGATTTTTAACAAAATGACAAAACATTGTATCGAAACAGTTGCATTTTTCAATGTAAACATGAATATTCAACAAACAAGATAATTTCCGAAAAAGTAGTTCAAATTTATCCAAAATATTTTGAATTTCCAACACGAAAATATGAATTTTGAACGATGTAGTTGGATTAGAAGTAGTTTCATTCGTAACGGAATAGTTCAATCTTCAACAATAAATATAAATTCCAATAAAAGAGTTACTTTTTGGGTCAAAGAGGCGGATTTCGTAGAGAAGAAATGAAACTGATCTTCCGAACAGTTGGATTCCAAATATAAATTTTCAGCTACAAGATAATGTCTAAATAATTTGTAAGACAATTCTATATTTCTTCCCAATTGCGAAATTCGCAATTTGAAAAGATGGGGTTTCTCTGCAACAGTTGAATTAGTTTATAAAGACAACAATTTGTTAAAACAAATCAAAGTTGCGTTTCATAATCTTTCTGATAAATGTTCCGCCTAAGCAAATAATGATATCGTTCATTTTAGAAGAATATAAATAACACCATATAAAATAATGTTTCATCCTGAAAAAGCACAACAGAAATGAAATATTACCAAATAAATTCAAGCAAAATCTTTTGATCTCTGTTCCTCAGATTTGAGTCTTATCTACTCTTTATAAAGATACTGCGTGAATGTCGCAAATGCATTGCTCGTCAGTCACGTTTTTGATGTTCAGCATCTTTTTCGTGACGATAAAGCCCTCTTTCTGTCACTTCGTTATCAACCCCTGAAATATGCAAAAAGCATGAGTATATAAACTCCGATTTTCCAAGAATATTTACGCCCATATTAATGTCACGTGAGAAAAAAGGGAATTAGGGAGCACTCCATGCATACAAATTTCGACACGAAAAATGAGCTGGAGCAATCAGACTGCGAATCAGAAGGGTGACAATCTACCCAAGAGGAATAGAGCTGTCTTTTTCCTCAATACGTGAACAAGGATATACAGGATTTGAGCAGGAGTGGTTTATCATGATTGTCCCAGAGTCCCAAAAAAGGAAGCCAGATTCAAAATGAATCTACATTTCTAGGTTTGAAATGACAGCTGGTTTTTTTGAATTGATGATAAAAAGAGATAGTATACTTCCTGGAAGATGACCCCAGAAATTGGACTTGATACATGGCCTAGGGGTTCCTTTTGCATCCTTGTTGAAAATCTAAGATTTATTTTATGCGCATATCCATGATAGTTGGGTAATCAATCATTTCCACTATTTTTAAAATTATTTTCTCAGAAAAATCTAAAAAAAATTGTATGTAATACGAGTATGATTTCATTTTTTTCTCGTGCGTGTTTTGACGCAGGGAAGTAGGTCTTTATCGACGTAAACAGTGTTGGGTCAGCTTACCTGCCTGAGCCAGGAAAGAGTTCATCCGCGGCGCATGCGCATCTACATTCGTTAATCTACCCGACGCACAGTGGGCTCGATTAAAAAAAAACGGCAAAAATAGACCAAGATGGGTATTGAATAATTGGATGGTGATTCTTATGCTTCCAACTCGCTGATTTTAGATTTTTATTCGAAATTCCGAAAAAAAATGGCGGATCGGAAGTGACTATTTTTCCAGTAAAATGCATCCAATTCTTCTGGGAAACGGTATAATTATGTTTTTGGACTAGCTGATTTCAAATTTGTGATCGAAATTCTGAAAAAACAAAATTGTGGACCGGAAGTGACTGTTATCTCCTGTAAAATGCATCATTTTTTTGGACTAGCTGATTTCAAATTTGTAATCGCAATTTTGAAAAAACGAAATAGCTGACCGGAAGTGACTTTTTTCAGTGAAATGCATTCAATTTTTCCGGAAACGGTATATTTATGTTCTTAGGCTAGCTGATTTCCAATTTGTAACCGAATTGTGAAGAATCTGTAAATCTGTATATATCTACGGTTTTTAGGTGAATTATTGAAAATGATGACTACTCATAAGTAACTTTTATTATTAGGAATTATTATTTGTATTTTGACAATTAATGATCCGAAATTCTTAATAAGAATTTAGAGAAGTGAGCATGGATGACCTAAGGTGGAGAAAAAATTTGAGATGATCTTGAAAAGAATAGATAGGATGCATTTAATACGAATTTTATTATGGTATACAATGGAAATACAAACGTTTTAAGCGTGACATATCTCTTATCATAATTTTATCATCATCGTCATCGTGAGAAATTGCGGATTCTGATAAGTCAGAAGAAGATTCGATCAGTCCTTTCAAACCGAACATATCGCAGGAACCAACAGAAGAAAGCAACATTTGCAAGGCTTCTGGTACGCAAGAATTCTGTAAAAAATAACGTTAGATTGTCCATCTCCAAAAATCCGAAATTTGAAAAAAATAGTCGAAGTGAATTTTAGAAGAATAAATAAGAACTTTATCTTTGATAACCTGGAACAAAACAAAAATGAGGAAAATTAACTGCAAAAATAAATAGAATGGAAAAATAAATAATAAAAAAATTATTTCATAAATATGAATCAAATATATGAAATAATAACATTATAAAAATAATAAAAAAAAACATAGACATATAGGAAAGGAAATGGCAGTTTATTTTGAAGAAGTAGAAGAGAAAGATAAGGAAAATCATTTAATAGAAAGATGGGGAAGGAATAATGAATCAAAATACCATAAATGGTATAAGATAATGAAAAAGGAAGGACTACCAAAGTATTTGAAAAAGGGGTTGGGAGAAAAGAGGTGGACAAGAACAGCAAGATTAGGATTGGGGAACGAGGTCAGGGAAGCGATGTATTGGGAGGAAATAGAGAAAAGGAAGTGCTGAACATGTAAATGGGAAGAGGAAACATGGGAACATGTATGGGGAGGATGTGTGAGAGGGATGGAAGATTAAGGAAGCTGTCAAGAGAACGCGGTAAGGATTCTTGAAGATGGAGGTCAGGCAAAGGAGTAGATGAGGTATTCAGAGGAAGCTAGAGGAGCGAATGAGATATAATGAGAGAATGGTTGAGAGAATGAAGAGTTTAAGGTTAAGGTAAGTGAAAGAAAAAGGAAACGGAAGTCACAAAGGAAGACGAGGTGGATAAAATTGTACAGTAAGAATAAGTAGAATTAAGTAAAATAAGATTGCGCTCTTTCTCTCTCGCTCAGTGTCTATAAGTTTTATGTAAACCCTAAGGGGACACCTTATGAATAAAGAGAGTGAAACAAAAATATTAATTGATCATTATTAATCAAATATATAAAATAATGAAACAATCAAAAGAATAAATAAGAGTTGTCTTTGATGGCTTGGAATGAAACAAAAATGAGAAAAATTAAATACGAAAATAAATTAGATAAAATAATAAATAATAGAATAATTGATCCTATTATTATTAATCAAATAGATAAAATATTTGAAAATGTCAATAATAATAAATTGGTCTTTGATTAAAAAAAAATGTTTTCTGGGTGAAGGGTCTAACATCAGCTCATGACTATGCGCTCGAAAATGTTTCGATGTTACGCGACACAAGCAATTTTTGGTTCCCGAAACCATGTCCGCAGGGATGCGCAGCAAGTCTTTATCGATTTTAGATCTCAATAACATTAGTTACACTCTCCAATGTACAGGATTCCGAAATATCCTGGGAAAATAATTATTTTGATACTTTTTTTATGTTATGAGATTCGCATGCGCCTTTGGAATGTATACACGCAATACTCTTTTAAACATACAATATATTATATTTCGAACACATTGTTTATAAATGATTGATTTACATACCTTCCAAATTGTCCTCCATTACACCGTTTTGAAATCGGCAGTGGGAATCAGAAAATATATCACTTTGCAGGAGTTCAATATTCTAGAGCATTGAACTTCTCTTCAAAAGGGTTAGGTTCAGACTGACCCCAGGTAAATATCTGAGTGTTATAAATCGGTCTTAGGATGGCACAGGGTGCAGAAACACCTATTGTACGAAATACAAGTCAGGAAAGTCGAAAAAAAGAGAGTTCAATTCTTGATTTTTGTTGTTTTTTTTAAATCTAGTCCACTGTGCGACGCGTACTGCTCTCAGGACTGTTTTTATAAGTATTTGTCCTCTAAAACTAACTTCAAAGGTTGGACGTAAGTCAACAAGGGAGCTCGGAAAATATACTCTAATTACATAAACCATCGTGGAGAACGAAAGTTGTAGATTTCGTCGAAACACATATTTTCCGAATCATACTTCTCATTTGAAATCAATATTCTTTTAGAAGAATGACGAGAACAAGTCTCAAGATTTCAACGAAGAATTTGAATTTTCTGCCGAAAAGAATAATTTTCCACTAGAAAGGGGAATTATCGATAGAATACATATATTTTGAACTGGATAGTTCATTTTTTTACTAGAAGAGATCAATTAAGCAGTTAAGGAAATTTTGAAATTCCAATCAAATAGTTGCATTTCAAAAAAAAAAAAAAAATTTCAAGATAAAATTTGAACTCCGGACACAAAAATATTAATTTTGAACGATACAATTTGATTTCAAATCGGAAGAGATTTTCATTTTAGATTAAAAACAGTTGCAATATAAACCAAAAAGGATGGAATTACTTTAAAAAAAAAGATGAATCTCCAAACGAAAATTTCGAATCATCCAAATCGTGGCAATTTAAAAAAAAACGTGAAATTACTACTGAAATAGATGGATTTCCAAACAAAAAGAAGGACTTTTAACAAAGGAAACAAGTTTCAAACAAAACAGATTCTCCGGTCTGTGTGGAAATAAATTGCAACCAAATTGACGAGTTTTTGACACAAAAATAACAACTATCTACAGAAGAGTTTAATTTTCAACACAAGAGGGCGTTTCTTATCAAAAATTCCGATCCTTCAGTAAATCAGGAGAAATACCTAACGAAAACTTGAATTTTGATTATAAAAGTTTGTTTGTCGAGAAGGCAAGGGAGTCGAACGAGTTTGTGAATTTCTTAACTTCAAAAATATGAATCTCTGGTAATGAAAAAACATTTCGAACCAAGTAGTTTATTTCAGCATCGAATGAGTAGAATTTCCAGAAAAGAGTTAAATACCAACCAAAATTTGTTTTCTGTCAAGAAAGAAAGAAGTCTGAACAAAATTCTGAAGCTAAGACTATGAATTCCTGACAAAAAAGTTAAATTTTGAGCTGAAGAAGATCTTCCAGAAGGAGAAGAAAGAATCTCATCCAAACTGTTGAATTTTCAAGTCAAACATATAAATTTTCAACAATCGAGTTAGATTTTTTAGCAGTTAATG
Source organism: Neuroterus valhalla (assembly GCA_011762715.2). Lineage (NCBI taxonomy): Eukaryota > Metazoa > Arthropoda > Insecta > Hymenoptera > Cynipidae > Neuroterus > Neuroterus valhalla. The sequence goes on from WSXT02060442.1 coordinate 25,120, forward strand.
TTACCTAGTCAAGAAGAGAAGAAATTATAAACAGAAATCCACATTTCTAAGCCAAAGAAACTGAAAAAAAAAACAAAAAACTAAAAAAAAACAGTTGCATTCTCAACTGAAGAAGACTCATTCTCATTAAATACTTCAATTTTCAACCGAAAATGATGACTTTCAAACGAAATTGTTAAATCTTTAACAAAATAATTCGATTTCCATGGTAGGAATGGAATTCTTTAAATAAGCAGACGGAATCCTAACCAAAAATATGATAAATGAGGGGCATCGATTATTGATTCTTAAATTAAATCAACCGGACTGAAAATATACCGTCATATTTAGCATCAAACATGTTAAGTATGCTTCATTCTTCACTTTTTTGTACGATGTCAAGTTTCAGGGATGGAAATTCAAAAGTGTTCGAGCGAGCGGTGCGATTTCTGCATAGTAAACAAACCTCCTGAAGCATGCACAAGAAATAAGTAATTGTAATTATCGTTCAATTCAAGTTGAGCTTTCGAAGCGAAGTTCCTTATACGCAGGGGGGGGAGAGATTTCGTACAAAAAGTGATTCGCTACCGTGACGCTGAGGAGCGTTATTGAGAAGCGTTATCGACTTTAGAAGTTGTCACCGCTAAAATTTCCATAAGCATCGTTTACGACCTATTCCGACATGGAAGAGAATCGTGAACGATCCTAGTGTGCTCTTACTAGCATTGCCATATGACGATAGTTTGCCTGATCAATGCGCTAGCATTGTGAGTCTAGGGAGAGATATATGACACCCATTGGAATTTTTGCGAGCATCGTTCACGACATCCTGCCACATGGAAGAGAAGCGTTTACGATCCTAGTATATTTTAACTAGCATTTCCATATGATAGTTTTACTGAATAATGCGCTAGCATTGAGAGTCTGGGGAAAGATACATGACACGGGTTAAGGTTTTTACGAGCATCGTTCGCGACTTATAAATTTCACGCAAATGTAGATTCTTGCTTTTAGCAAAATTTTCAAACAATTTTTCTACACTTAACATGTTATTGTTATCAAAGTATTGCGTTTCTTTGAAACATGCGGTAGGAACGGAGTTTCGAATGCATGCTAAGGAGGAAGGACGTACGCATATATGCATTTGATACTCCGTTCCTACCGCATTTTTGAAAGACACGCATTTCTCTTATGTAATTATTTGAGGAACGTTTCTATTCAGTATGTGTTGAGCAATGGAAGGAACTTCGTTTCTTCCGCGTGTCAATTGAGACGTCTACTCTTTTATTTCTTTTTGGAACGAAGTTCCTTATACAAGGGGTAGAGAGGTAGATACGTTACGCTGTAGGTAATACATAACCGTGACGCTGACAGCACCAAAAATCCTAATAAACTCTCACAGACCAGCATTGACATAACTAGGATTGGGGTATAGAGACTCTAGAGAGGGATATATGACCCTCGTTGAAATTTTCACGAGCATCCTTTACGAACTCCTGATTTCCCGAAAAGGCAACTTTTTGGATTTCGCGAAATTTGCGAACAATTTTTCAAACATTTGATACGTTATTGTTATTAGCTCCAAAACAGAGTTTGAATCGCAAAAATTGGGATACTTTTGCGATTCTTGCTATTATATTATCGTTTGGTTACATAAGTGAAAATGGTTTGATTTTTGCAATTTGAGTTTTGTTGTACTGATAATTATTGAAGGGTTTTTTATTGTTCATAAGCTGATGGAAAATTGTGCAAAATTTGTCTTGTAAATGTGACATGAAAGAGAAGCGTCAACGATCCAAATATACTCTCACAGACTAGCTTTGACTCAATAAACCGGTTCAAATTCCAACGGCCCCTACTGTCCAGGCGCCCTATGAAAATAAGGCCTGTATTTGGCAAAATTGATACCTGAAAATAAACGACGCAGTTTTGTAGTGTTGGTGAATAGAAACAAAGTCTACATGTTTCAG
>WSXT02060454.1:0-12664 GCA_011762715.2 Neuroterus valhalla
GGCGGGGGGGGGCGGAGGGGGGGGGGGGGTGTAAGTGCGAGAAGGGAGAGGGCAGGAGTTCTCTACAGGGATGGGGAAAGTTTTAAAAGGGGATCGAATGACACGTGTATGGATAAGAAGGGGGAGCTTCTGAAAGTCTGGATGGTGGATAGAAGGTGAGCGGTCGCAAATGGTACGATAAAAGGGGACAAAGAGGGAGATAACACGTATTTAAATGAATAAGGAGCATCGGTTATAGACTATGTGGTCATGAATATGCATGGGTGGGAGGAGACGGAGAGGTTCGCAGAAGAAAAGAGGGTAGAATCAGACCATCAGCCTCAATCTTGTGGGTAAGGAGGGAGGGCTGTGAAAGACCGGGAGAAGAAGAAGTTACAATGGGTGAGAGAGAGCTATGGGTCGGGGAGGCTATCGAAAAGTACCAGGAGCAGCTAGGGGTAGTAACTTTTGAAGAGGAGTCAGTGGGAGAGATTTTGAGGGATCTGAAAGTGAAGGTGTGTGCAAGAGAAAAGACTTAGAAAACAAAAGAAGGGAATGGTGAAATTGTGGAATGATAGGACCGCGAAGAGAAAGGAATGCGTAGAGATGAGGAAGGAGTTCAGGTTGATGTGTAAAAGAAAAGAGCAAGGGAGAGAAAAGGAGCTGAAAGAGGAGTTGAGGAGTGTTTGAACTGATGGGGACGTGTGAAAGATAATAGATAGGTTTAGAAAGCGCAGGGAAGGGATTCGTGAGAAGATCGGAAGTAAGGAATGTGGGAAGTTTTTCTATGAATCATTTTTGGGCTCAGACGAATGGAAGAGGGATGAGGAAAGTAGAAGAACAAGAGAGGAGGGAGGGTCAGAGTTAAGTGACGAGGAGATAGAGTAGTAAATGAGAACATTAAAACGGTCGAAAGCAGCAGGCTTGGACAGGATGCAGAACGAAGCATGGTTTTTTAGCACACCAGCTGTTAGAGACAGGCTAAAAGAGGTAGTTAATAAGGTATGGAGGGGTGAGCGATTTCCAGGAGAGTGGCGGGAGGGGCTGATAGTGCCAATGTATGAGAAGGGGGATGGAGATAGGCAGAAAAATTATAGAGGAATCACATTGATGAACACATCGTACAAAGTGTAAACAATGGTATAAGCGGAGAGGCTACGGAATGATGGAATGAGGAGGAAGAGGAGGAGGAATAGAGACAAATGTATAAGGAGGCAAAGAAGAAGATGTAGGATAAATGTCAATAACGTAAAAAGTAGATGAGGAATAGCAAATAAGTCATAGTAGATAAGAAATAGGTAGGGGCCGCGGAGGCAGAGTTTGGCTATGCGAGGCTCGCGAAATGTAGGAAAATGCGTGCGAGGTGAAGCGAGGAAGGCAAGGCAATGAAAGCAAGCGAGCGGTCATAGTAATAGTTTGGACAGATGCTGCAGTTAAGCACTTGGTGTAAAGAAAAAAAAATGGTAAAACATGGTGGTGAAAGCAAGTCAATTTTTTAAGGCCAATAGACTGAAGAATAAACGTTTATCTTACAAACGTAGCTGAAATATTTCAGAAAAAGTGCTACTTAAGATAAGATTCAATTATACTTAAAAACTTGCATATGAAAAAATGTATTCGTATAAAGAAATTTTAATCCATTAAAAAATGTTTCTGCCCAGAAGTATCCCTACATTTTTTCAAGAACAACGCCTCGTATCTCCTGTTTTGCTTCTTATTCTTTAGAAATTCTTGTATTTTTTTCTATACTTTCCTAAATATTGTTTCTATGCATTATTTGTAAAGCAAGAAACTACATCACATTGACACATTTTACAACTTTATTGGTAGTGCTTGATTTTTTTTCAAATCATCAAATAATATTATCGAGAATACTGTCAATATTTTCTCACGGAGAAGATGAAATATGCAATGCCGTCGGAAACTGTCGGTCTGACTGGTGCGATTCAAAAAAAGAGATAAAAATTTAGAAAAAACTGGTTGGAAAGTTTATGAGAATCCTCATCTGAAGAGCTTTAGTGGAAATATTTTCATTTTTTCGAAGAGCCATAAGAAAAAACTTAATATCTTTTTTAATTTTCAACTCCATCTTTAACTCAAGGCCTGATCTAGGAAAGTTGTAGAAAAACTTTGGAATCTACGTCACGCAATTTTTCAAATCTTATATTCCATTTGAGCCAATAAAGCTTGGAAAATCTTCAAGGGTTCCCGAAAAATGACTAAAAATTTATCGGCGTATCTGCGTCGAGTTTCAGTCGGCTTGAGCAGCGAAGTCGACTGGTGCGGCAGTTGCGTTCATCTATTCAAGCTCGACGGATGGGAAAGAGTAAGGGGAAGGTTAACAAGAGGTTACAGTTCGCAAATTCAAAATGCAAAGAGGAGGAATAGAAAAGGAAGAGCAATAGGAGGAATAGTGGTGAGAATAAGGACGAAATATCTAGCAGAGAAGGATAGGAGAGTGATGAAGGAAGAAATTGGAGGATTATTGGTAAAAGAGATAAAGATGAAAGAAGAGAGATAGAAGATAGTGGGAGTGTATGTGATTAGAGATATGCAGGAGAAATTTAAGGAGATAAAAGAACTGATGGAGAAAAACGAAGAGGCTATTAAGTTTGGAATAGGAGCATACTTTAATGCAAGAACAGGAGATAGAGGAGGAAGAAAATGGAAAGAAGAGTGAAGGGGAAAATCCAAAGACAAGATACTGAATAGGGAAGGAAAGGAATCGTTAAAGTGCTTAGAGAAAAAAAGATGGTTCATCATAAACTGTAATATAGAGGCGGATGAGGAAGGTGAATATACACGTTTGGGAGGTGAAAAGGGAACGGTCGTTGACAATGTGATAGTAGACGGGGTAATAGAGGAGGTCAAGAAAGTAGGGTAGGTGAATAAATGGATTCTGATCATTTTCCATTAATACTGACGTACGGGGGAGATAACAGTACTCAAGATACGGGTAAAGGAAGTAAGGGTTAAAAGAACAGGTAGAGGGGATCGGTGAATAGAAGGAAGAGAGCAATTAAAAGAGAAGCTGAAGGATGTAAAAATGGGAAAAGGAAATGTAAATGAAGAGATGGAAATAATGATAGGAGAAATAAAAAGAGTGTTAGGGTAAGCAAGAAAGGCATTATTGGAGAAGGGAATAGAAATAGATGGTATGAGGAATGTAAAGAGGAAAAGAAGGAAGTAAGAAGATGGAGGAAAGAAAGAAGTAGTGAAGATGAATCTATAAGAAAAAAGGAGGGGTATACTGAAATGTGTGATAAGAAAACAGAGGAGGAAAATTGGGGGGGGGGGTGATAAAAAGGCGAAGAAGGCTAGGACAGAAGGAGAGGTTTGGAAAGTAGTAAATGAAGAGAGAAAAAGAAGGAAAAGGGTAAAACAGGAAATCGGGATGGTAGAATGGAAAAAGTATTTAATGGATCTGCTAGGAGGGGTAGAAAATGAAGTTAGGAGGGAAAAGCTCCAGGTCTAGATGAAATTTCAAATGAAGTATGAAAATATGGTGGGGAAGAATAAGAGTTATGGGTGTGCATAATGTGTGATAGGGTATAGGAAGGAGAGGGTTGACCAGAGATATGGATAGAAGGAGTAGTACCAATAATAAAAAAATGCGAAGGAGAGGAGGTAAAGGATTATAGGGGAGTGACTCTAATACCAACCTTGTACAAGTTATACTTAACGGTATTATCAGAGAGATTAGAGAAAGAAGTTGAGGAGAAAGAGATGGTGCCACCAAATCAGACGGGGTTTAGAAAAGAAATAGGGGTGATGGACAACATATACACTGTACATTATGTAGTAAATAGGAGAATTCTAATAATGATATAGTAATAATGGTATATTAGATATAGTAGGAGTAGTAGTATAGTAGTAGTATAGTAGTAGTATAGTATTAGTATAGTAGAAGTAGTAGTAGTAGATATAGATATTGTAATGATGGCAAAAGATGAAGAGGGAAGGGCGGGACTAATTACAGGGTTGAAAAAATACTTACATGAGAAGAAATTGGAACTAAATGTAGAAGATGGGAGATGGAAGAAACAGAAGATAAGAGAAGAAAAAGATTTTAAATATTTGTGATATACCTTGCAAGCAAATAGAGATCATAAACCACATATAAGGGAAAGAATAAGAAAAGTGGAAATGGTAATGAAGCAGGTATGAGGTATAGAAAGAAGAAGATTCGAGAAAGATTGGAAAAGAAGAATGTGTCTGTTTATACCCTGGTAGGGCTGGTTTTAGGATATGGAGCAGAAATATGGGGATGGAAGGAAAGGGAAGAGATGGAAAGGTTACAGGAACGATCTGTGAGATGCACTGTAGGAGTGAATTGGAGGACACCTGGATATATGTTGAGACAGAAAACGCAAAGGGATAAATAAGTATCAGAGTAGGGAAGAGAGCATGGGAATTTGAAGAAAAGCTGAAGGAGGAAATGGGAGGGGAGTTAACGAAAGAATGTCTGAAGGAGGTGGAAGATGGAGATAAAGAAGAGGGAATATGAGTGAACTTTGAGAAATTATAAGAAAAAGATAGGAAAAGTCAATCAAAAGAAAGACGGAGAAGGATTAAGGAATCAAAATACAACGAATGGTATAAGATAATGAAAAAGGAAGGTCTACCAAAGTATTTGGGAAAGGGGCAGAGAGAAAAGAGATGGACAAGAATAGCAAGATAAAGATTAAGGAACAAGATCAAGGAAGCGATGCATTGGGAAGGAGAGGAAAAGAGAAAGTGCAGAATATGAGAATAGGAAGAAGAAACTTGGGAACATGTATAGGAAGGATGTATGAGAGGAATGGGAGACAAAGGAAGCTGGCAAGAGAACGTAATAATGATTCTGCGGAAGTGAGGATAGGAGGAGGATAGGATGAGGGAATAAGAGGAAGCTAGAGGAGTGCCCGTACGATCAAATCGTTAAAAAGGTTCAAACACTCAATCACTCGTCGTTCACTCGCTCGCTCGCTCGTCGTATTTCAGTCACCTCGTCACGTTGCGTTATGCGTTAAGATGAGAGTGATGTATATATTACGAAATCAGTTAGGCTACGAGATGCAGACACGCCTAAATATTCTTGGTAATTCTTCGGTAACCCATACGGCCATACAGATTTTTTAGGTTCCATTGGCTTCAACTAGAGATAAGATTTAAAAGAATAAATAATTACTATGAGGATATGATAATATCTCTTTTTGGGCACTCCAGAGACGGAATTTCGTAATCTTTCTAATTATCTTTTCCAAATCTCTGTATTTTTTTACCAAATAATGTAATACAAAAAAGCATCTTTTTACTTTATAGAAATAACAATGTGTCACAAAAATATATTTCGTAGCTCGAACTAAAAATTCAGTTTGTGTACGATATTCATATGGAAAATTTTTTATTCTTCAATTTTTATACTTTTGTACATAAAAGGCCTTGTGCCTCATATTAAAAGTACTTTTTTTCACTTCTTTAAATATAGTGGGTGATTTTGAACAAGCCCCAGTTTTTGAAAGTGCTCCATACCCGGAAGTTCCGGGCAATTTTCCTGGGGGAAAACTGCGGAAGCCGATTACACAATCGTTCTAGTTTCGAGAAAAGACAATGGTTTCCACTTTGTAAAGTGTCGAGATCGAACATCGAATGGCTTAATCCGTCATCTCTCTCCCGAGGCGAATATTTTATTAACTTTGAGAGGATTTAATTATATTCCTCATTATCTATTTTATAATAATCTTTATTTGAATTTTATGATTGATTAAAAAGATTATAATTAAAAGGAACGTTTATGTGATTACAATGATTGATCATGGAAAACTTGTGCAAAGTATACATTCTGATGGAAAATTTTGAGATATCGGACATTTTAACTCCATATTCAATTTTCGAGTCGATTCTGATGATTATCATCATCGATCAAATCATTTTCTGTATGAATGATAGAATTATTCCATCGAAAATTCATCTATTCAAATTTGATTAAGTGTTTTTGAAAGACTTGAGCTTCTCATGCTTTACCCTATTGTTCTGTCAACATTATATGACTGATGTTAAGTTGGTAGGTCGGATACAAAAAAAAGTTACATGGAATCATATTACATAATTTTTCAATTTTAGCTTCTTTTGCAGTGGAAATATTGCCGCATTCAATATATTTAAATTATAAATGTTTCGGTTTCATTATTATCACATAAAAAAAGAATGAAAAGATTTTTAATTTCAACCAAAGCAAAGTAAATCATGCAAATTTTGATCCCTTTTATAAATTTAATGACAAAATCGTTTGAGTTTCGATAAAATCAAAGGAGTTACTTCATATTGCCTCACAAAATGTCTGAAACCTCAGAAACAGGCACACTCTTTCGGGAAATTGTCGTTCTTGTTATTAAAATATTTGTTGTGAAAACTAACATTAAAACCATCATCAATTTTCAACCAATATCACTAGGAAACACATTTTCTGAAACGCCAACATAATTTAAAATTGTTAAAGTGGTCAATCCTCTCTGAATTTATATTTCCTGAATGGAAAATAGCAATTTCTAACAAAGAGAACTAACAGATTCGGAAATTGTTGAACTTTATCAACCTTGTTTGAATAACAATTATTTTTTTACGAAAATGCCAATTTTCCATGTTAACCATCTAAGTAACGTGGAATTAAAAAAAAAAAATTTATCTCGTTTGAAATCTGACGAATTTTCAATCGAAGTTTCGATTTTTGACGAAAAACACTAGCATAATCCGAAATTGTTCAAGTTTGTGCATTCTATGAATACATAAATCATTAGAATTATACATTTTTTGATTTTTATTTGATAAATCTTCATTTAAAATATCAACATTGCGAAAAAAATCCTAATATAACCGTTTTTCATCCAAATATTTTAGATAATCTCTGGAATCTAGTAAATTTTTATTAGCAATATTGGTTATGGATGACAAATACTAACTTAACATTCCATAACAACCGAATGTTCAAGAATTTGAAATTTTTTTTGCTCAAAATCACCGATTCCAGGTACAAAATGTTAAATTTACCTGAAATATGGTACCGATTGTCGCTAAAAACGCTAATATAACCTGAAATTGTCCACAAATGTTTTATCTCCACTGATTTCCAACACTTTCTATTAAAGTACTGATTTTAGAAATGAAACGCCTAAAACACCAAAAAATTTGTGATTTAATGACTAAGAGATAATAATATGGAGAATAGTGAATGTCTCATAAATTTTGTCATTTCGTTCAATAGAAATACCAATTTTTGAAGAAGAGCATTAACATACCATAGGAAAATATAGTTCCAAACTGTGAAGATTTAATGAAGTTTGATGAATTTTGTTTCAAGTGAACGTTTGCGATGAATAATGTTAACATGATCTCAAATTGTTTTTCAATTATTGGGAATCGTATTTGGAATTCTGCAAACGCACTTCAGAATATGATTTCTCCTAAATAATTTATTATAAAATAAAAATAATGTAGGATTTGTAGACCAAAATAGAAACTATGCTTTCCATCAAAAAAAAAATCACTGATAACAAATTTGTACATCTTTTTTGGACGAACAACTTTAGTCTATCAAAATACTGTCTCACCTTTCGTCACTTTTCCGAAAATTTCATTATTTCATTTTCAATGTTCTTTTTTCTGGTGAGAATGAAAACTGCTCATCCTATCAAAAAGTAATTCAAACCAAATTTTCAGATCTTTTCTGGGTAGAGAACTTTTCATGTTTCATTTCTTTCATTGGTTGTGTCGGTTTTCCAAGCATCCAATTTTTACTTATTTTTCTACGATTAAAACAGGAACTAAGTACGCGTTTCATAAAAAAATTTCTAATAACAAATTCATACATTTTTCTTGGACGAACAGCTTTTGTTATTTCGAAAATTTCAATATTTCATTTTGAAACTTATTGTTCCTGATAAGAATGAAAACTACTTTTCCTGGCAAAAAGTAATTCTCACCAAATTTGTAGATATTTTTTGGTTGCACAATTTTTGTTATTTTTTTTTCCTTTCCGTACCTTGCATAGTTTGGCCAAAAAATGAGATTTTATATTTTTTATCATTTTTTGTGCGACCAAGATGTAAATTTTCGATTTTTTAGAAAAATTCAAGACTTTGTTCTGATAATATTGTAGAGCTCTTAAAAAGCAACGGTTTTCTTTCCTTGACGTTTTTCATATCATGCGTTATTTGGCTTAAAACTCTCCTATTCATTTACGCTTTTGAGTTTTGAAAATGCTATAACTCTGACAATCTTTTTTTATGAAAAAAATTCATGAGAAAAAATCGTCTGATTTTCCGAGTACTGGTCTCAAAAATTTTTTAAATCCCGCAAAGGCCAACAAAGGCCAATTCAAAATTCGTGATATCTTTTTTTTCCGGTTCAGGAATCTAATTTATCTAATGACTTTTGTTAAAAAACCTGAATGACTGTAAAGAACGTTATGGAAACCTGAAATTGTTGAGCAATTGAAAATCTTGTTGGAAATATTATTTTTTGGGGTTGAACAATAACATAACCTAAAATAGATCAAATAACTGAACCTTCTTATAAGTATAATTTTTTCCGAATGCAAATACCAATAAATAAAATAATAATAATAATAATAATAAAAATATCAATGTTACTTCATTGGTACTTTATTGTTACATGTTGCTTTAGCTTTTGAAGAACATTTCATCTTCTGAATCCAATGATTTCCACATTTTTAATATATTTCAGGTGCCAAATGTTTACATAACCTCAATTTGTCGGAAATCGGGAATTTTTATGGAGACGATGTTTCGAAATAGAAATTTCTGGTGATAAAAACGCACGCAACCTAAAGTTCCTAGCTATTTCGAGTCTTCTTGGGAAATCTATGATTCCATGCTAAAATTCTCGTGAAAAAAAACTGATCTCAAGCGTGGAGTCCTAACATGGAACATGTATAATTTTTCTGCATAACTTTTTAAAATAAATAAGAGCAAATATATGTTTTCTTTGATTTTATTCAAAAAGAGGGACAATGAGCAGATTGATGAAGAAATGTTGAATTCAAGATATGAAACATCTCTACGTGATGAAAAATGAAATTTTCAACCTGCAACGTGAAGTATTCAAAAATTTTTGAATGTGCAAATATAGCTTCAGAAAGACCTAAAAATCGTTCTTCAAGCATTGAAAAAAATAATCCAATTTCAAACCCAACAACGCTGGGCATGCAAAAATATGTAAATAAGAAATAATGGCTTTTTAGAAAATCAATCCAAATTCGATAATCTCTATACTGATTTATAAAATTGACCAAAATATTTCTATTAATAACTGCTGTGTATTTTGAAGGAGCCTTTTACGTGTGCTTCAGAAAAGAATAATTTAGCTTGAAGTTGTTTATTTTTCAGAAGTCATTTAGATTCTTAGTTTTTGCTTCCTCGTTAGGGAAGAGTTACAATTTTTATATAATCCTGAGGATTAAGGCCTCATCTAACTCTTTGAAGGATTCTCTGAAATTATATTTAGGTAGTGTTAATTGAAATTTGGACTTTGATTGTTTATAATAATTATAATAATTTTGATCTCTAAATTAATTTTTTTAATCAAACGTACCCAAATAGAATTGTAGAGAATCTTTCGAAGATTTGAATAAGGCCTTGATCACTACGATTATTACGAATTTAAGTTTTCACTAACGAGAACGCAAAAATTTAAACTCTAAATTACTTCTGATGAATAAACAATTTTAGCCTGGAGTATTTTTTTCTGAAGCACACTTATGTTAGAAGCTTCTTTTAAACTACGTAGCAATTAATCATAGATATATTTTGATCAATTTTATAAATCAAAATGAAGATTATCGAATTTTGAGATTGACTGTACCTTAAGTACATCCTTGAATACTGTCCTTCTATCATTTTTTTATAGGACTCGTGGTTTCGATTTTGACGATTAAAAATCTGAAGAAAAATGCAACAATGCATAAATTCGTCCTCTCAAAATAAATTTGTTCCTTTTCTCCAACAGAATCGATAATAAATATTGAATCTTTAATCTAAAGGATGAATTTAAAACAAACCAGATCCATTTTTCACTCGAAAAGACGAATTTCCCAAACAAATACATGAATTTTCTAACCGGAGAGATGATTAATAAAGTAAATGAATTTTTAACGAACCAGGTCAACTTTCAAATGAATAACCAAAGAGGTGAATTTCGGAAATAAAAAAATTTCTGGGGAAAGTCTTCCGCTTCTCGACCAAGTAGTTGAAATTTTAACCCAGGGAGTTGCAATTTGAACTAAAAGCATAGTCTATTTTCCACCCAAAAAAATAATAAAAGAAAAAAGTAATGTTGATGTTCAATCGAATATTATAATCTGCAATTGAATTGTGGAATTTCCAACTAAAATCAATAATCTTGCACCACAAAAGTTATTTTTTAGAAAGTAATTCAACTTTAGGCCAATCAATTTATTTGTCAACTAAAGAAGATTTCCTTTCCAAATGAAAAACAATTAAGTTCAACCAAAAATGACGATTTTTCTGCAAGATTGTTTAATCTTCAAACAAAAGAGATCAATTTTTAACCACATGGATGAATTTTCATCGAGAGAAGATAAATTTTACAACCTTAAATTAATTATAAAGAAAAAATTTTAATACGTATGATTCTCTACCGAAGAGGACGAATAATAAACGAAATTCATGAATGTTTATTCTTACTCAAATTTGATAAGTAGAATTCACAACAAGAATATTGGGTTTCAAGCATGATAATTTCTTGTTTATTGGACTCATTCAACCAACCTAACCTAAAACTGTTTGAATATTATAAATTTTTTCTAACACCCAATAATTCTTTACTGAGAATAGCTATGATTTTCGAAAAGAAATACTATAATGACATCATATGGAATTTTCAAATAATGTAAATCTGCTTGAACAACTCACCATTTTTGTTACGAAAAAACAATCATCGGTGAAAATGTTTACATAACCTTGAAATGTTCCAAAATTCTTTCACAAAGTACACTTTAACTGTCAAGAATTTCCTTCGGCATAGAATTTTTCAAATGAAGAATATCAATATCAGACGAGAAACATCCAAAGTAAACCAAACTTGTTCAAGGATTCCTAATATTATCCGAATTATAATGATTTTTGTTCAAAAATAGCAGTTTTCTATCAGTTAAGTCAGTAATGTAACATAACATTGTTAGGACATTGTGGATCTTCTCTGAAATCTAATTATTGTTTCGAATAAAAATTTCAATTTTCCAACCTTCAACACACATGATCCAGAATTTTTGAAGATCGTAACTTTTAGTTTTTTTTTTCTAGAAGTGATCGTTTTCAAATCTCTTGGTCGTGTTTGAAACAATCGACTCTTTGAAATTCAAAAACCTCTAAAAACGTAAATTTTTTGAAAATTCTGAATCTCTTAAATTATCAATGAGCTAAATTAACTCGAAATTGTTCAGAATGGAGAATTTTCGGTATTGACTTTCTGTTTTGAAACACTAATTCTCAGCATAAACATTACCAAAAATATATATATAATATTCCCAATAATTTATTATATGAATTGAAAGTTTCAGTGAAAGCTCATAAGGGGTTTTTATTATTTTTCATGATCAGAGGGATTATTTGTAGATTTTTACAAATTAATTTTGAAAATTCTTGATAGAACACATAAAACAACTTCAAGTAACAGAAATTAAAACATGTTTTTAACAACAATGAGTACAAGATTTTGATAAAAGCGTTCCATCAATTTTGTATGATGGGAGCATTTTATTTAAGAGGAATTCTTTCAAAGAAGAATTCGCAAACACAATTTTTGAAATAAAGAGCTCTATTTCACATTCATCAATTATGCCCTGATCAATCGATTAAAAAGTCGAGTCCAGTTACTCAACGACCTTTAACTAGAAAATTACTCTGCCTTTTCTGTCCTGCCTTTTACTACTTACGACTCAGTGGATTTTATTCACGTGAGCCTGCACGTGAGTTGGAAAATTGCTTTTTTATTGATTGCAATTGGAAAAATTAGTTGGAAATAGTATTGGATTATTTAAAGTTATTAAGTTATAAATTATTTTCCAGAAAAAATATCTAAGGTTTCACCAAAAAGAGTTCCTGCCTTATTTCATCAGCAATAAATTATCATTAAATTTGCAAAATTGTACTTTCGAAGCAAGTCATTGTTTTTTAAATTGTTATTTTATTTTTGGCATCTCAGCTCCTGACAGGCATGAGAAAATTGTCAAGGTTGCGTTGGAACGTTGAATGCTGACATTAACATCAAAGTTGCAAATAAACAAATGAGTATTTTCGTAAAAAGAATGATAATTACAGACATTTTTTAAATCATGCTGATGTTTATTAGCTTGTCACTAATGGCTTATTTAATTTGCAAACTGTTCAATTCTCGGCAAAACTGATCAAACTATAAACATATGAATGTTTCAAACTATAAATTATTTTGATAAATGAAATGATTGCAAATTTTATTTTTGATTCTCGGGTGTTCAGATGGTCATGGGGGCTAAGACCAGTGTGCACAGATTAGAAACTGAAGCCAGTCACTAACATACGCGCGTTGTGTGTGAGTGACACGGCCAGACACGGCTCGAAATTTCTGAAAATCTGAACATCGAATTCATACGTTTCAACGACAAACTGGTGTCGAAATTTTTTTAACT
>WSXT02060465.1:0-12663 GCA_011762715.2 Neuroterus valhalla
ATCTCGGTGTACACACCGAGATTTTCTGAGAAAAATCAAGAAGGCGAAATTTTCAGTAATTTTCGAGTCATTTTCGAGATGAAAAAGAGTTGAAACAGAGTTGTCATTGAAAAAAATGATTAATTATTAGGAAATCAATAGATAAACAGTTTTGCATAGAAAAAAAGTGCAGGAAGTAAGAATCGAGCGTGCAACCTTGCGCGTACGAACCAAGCGCCTTAGCAGCTGAGCCACCGGCCGTTGAATTTTATGATGCACCAGGGACATAACCATCCGCACGAAATTCTTTAAATATATTTGTCTTGAAAATGACTAAAAATTGCGCCTTCTTGATTTTTCTCAGAAAAGCTCTAGTAGGTGTCTATCATTGAGGACAGTATCGACCAAAACAAAAATTAGGTGACCTGAAGGTCCCCTTGTACAACTGAATGATGTTATTGCTCTCCAATCGTGAAAATTATCTACTCGTACAATAGCAATTTTCGAAAAGCCAAAGGTCATAGGGAAGTGCACTCTTTTACATACCTATAAACTAGGAAAAATGATCCAGAATGTTTCATGTTAAAAAAGATAGGTGAAGTCAAAGGCGCAAGATATGATGCATCTATTTCTGCGATTTCCTTTGCAATAAGAGACCCCTCAAACAAACTGCTTACATGAATATTACTTTTTTTCTATTACAGGATGTTTTCTACTCTCGCAAAAATTATAAGAAACAGGAACTGCAAATGTCACCTCATCAAGCATTTGAGGAAGAAGTTTCTTTGCTTGATACATTTTTTCCAGGTATTAAACATTTTTTTCTCCTACCAAACTTATGTTCAATCATCGTATAAAACCCAAGTAATTTATATGAATCATTTTTCTTGTAACCAGATGGAGAAGCTTACTGCTTAGGGTCTGTAGACACAGATTGCTGGTATTTATACACTCTCAACAGAGATAAATCGTCGAAAGAAGACAGAGAACCAGATCAAACTTTAGAAATCCTTATGACTCACCTTGATCCAGATGTGATGTCGATTTTCACACGCGAAGTGTGTTCATCTGCAGCTGAAGCAACTCAAAAATCTGGAGTCGACCAAATAATACCTAGTATGGTGATTGACGATTTTCTCTTCGAGCCTTGTGGTTACTCGATGAATGGAGTATCAAAAAGTGTAAGTGTTACTGATTTTCTGTTAAGCAATATTGAAAAATAACTTATATGTGCAGGCGCGTCCTTGGCGAAAGGGGCAAAATGTGGAGATTCCATTTCCGAACTAACGCTCCCTGTCAAACCACGGTTAAATACAACTATGGCCACGTCTCACGACCGTGAGATGAGTGACCACACGCACGACAAAATCACAATAAAGGGCCCGCAAAACCCTCGTGTGTCTTGAGGACACGGAGCGACCCAAGTATGACTGCTCTTTTCATCCATCCGGCAAGTGCCACGGCAAAATTTTGGCACACGGGGAAGGCTTTGAGGTTGCCAACCAGTGAAGGCGTCGCACCTCCAAGAGCACCGATGATGAGAACAATTAATTTAACCGAATATCCTCGATGATGTTGTTCTAGGTGTTCTCTGAGATCTTTGTATCGCTCCTTTTTCTCGGTTTCTTTGCCTTTGATATTGTAGTCGGCCGGGGCTGAGAATTCGATCACGAACATAGTTCAGTCACGCTTGTCAAGGAGCACGATGTCGGGTCTTGTGTGTTGCTTTGGGGCTATTGTCGAGAAATCGTAGTTCCAGCAGATTCGGCACTCCTCATTCTCAACGAGCGTTCGGCAGGGTAGGGTCGCGGCCAACGCCATAAGAGCGACAAAAATCGTGGTAGAGCACTCTTAAGGCAGCATTGTGTCTGAACAGATACGTCGTTCCTGCGTGAATAGAGCCATTCGATAGTATATGCCATAGGTGCTCAGGGAGTTTCAGACACGCCCTGCACCTATCGCCTGAAACCTCTTGACGTAATATGCTCCTACGGTATGATAAGGTGCAAATCACACCGTCCTTACATGCGAAAATAAAACTCTGTTCCTGAATTCAGTCCAAATGATTTGAGGAAAAAAGCAAACGTTGACTCATGTGACAAGGATTGATCGTTTACTTCCCGTGCATCACCTTTTCTTTATGTTGTTATAGGAAGATTGTGGCCTCCGCTTTCTTCACCTGTGTTTTGAGGTGTGAGGTATCTTGATGGCATCCTCACTTCTGATTTTAAGGTTCAGGCCAAGGGTTTAAGCTGCCTGCTCCACGGCTTTGTAAAGGAACGCTCCTTCCGCACTCATTTCGTGATTCCTGATCATCGCCAGGAGAGGGTCTCTTCCGTTCGCGATGATATGAACAGTACTAAGGATGATTCGATTGTATGGGCATTCAAGATTGAGAAGTCCGCGTCCACCTTTACGGCGTGTGATGTATAAGCGCGGAACGGCGAATTTATATGCAAGCTTTTCTTCAGATTAATCATCTTGCGCGTAGTAATGTCAAGGGCCTTGAGCTCGCTCTTCGTCCATGGAACTTCCCCAAACGAATAGAGTAGAACTGGGACGGCAAGCATGTAAGTCGCAGATCTTGTTCAACGACAACAGGTTGGACGACCAAATCCGTCGGAGCAGGTGTTTGTATCTGCTTAGGAGGACCTCCTTTACTGATGTTGTATCCTAAATGCGGCTCTCAGGCACACCCAGATATTTGTAGGTCTCTCCAGGGTAAGGTGTCTAATAACAACTTCGGTCAACAAGCTTAGGGTCCCTATCTATACCTGCGATTCGTCCACGTTTCAGATGAATCTTATCACGCTTACCCAATCCGAAGTCCATACCGATTTTTCGTGTGTACCTCCATGAGAATCACGGAGTCTCAACAATGGCCGAACCATTGTTGGGTGCTCTGCGCGTTCGATCATTTTGAACCGCATTCATAATTGGATTTGTGTGTTGTGCTTCCATAATTATTCCCACGAGTAGCAAGGGAAGGGATTGTCCACCCTCGCAGAGTCCCGCATGCGAGAGCAAGGCTGTATATTCCAGAAGGTCGCCCGTTATTCTGGAGACACCGTAAAGGACACCACACTTAGGTGCCATCCAGCTTTCAGCACGGTTGTTTACGCCTTAGCTTGCGAGTTTTTACTTCGGGACCATACCTAGACAATTGTCCGCGACTGCTTATTAGTTTTCGTAACCGTATTCAGCAGAAACCCTCTATCCGCAACCTGAGGACGCATTCGGTGGCTTCGTCATAGGTCCATCAGTTCTATATACATACATGTGTGTGTGTGTGTATTTATGAACCACTTTATTCTTTCTACCAGGAAGAATAAAATTTCATCTTTGAAAATTCGAAGCTCATCAGTTATATCATTTAATTACACATATTTCATTGTGTCCTATTCTCGGTTCGTTCCAGTTTTCCGAGCGGAGAGGAAAAATGCTGAAAACCTGCTCCCTAGTACAGCTGGTTGTTAACTCTCGAGAAATTAGTTACACGCAATACAAACAAAACCTAGGCTAGCCGTGCTCAAAATGGCTTAACGTCTGAAATTCTACCGGAGTTGAGATTTTTAAGGAGGTAATATCGAGGGGAGGAAAACAGTATGAGGACACTGTGTGTGTGCGTGTGTGTGTGTGTGTGTGTGGCCCGATGTAAAGAAAGACCTCTAAGCGGCCAAAAATCGATTCCCTGATTTTAAATATTCTACGTAGATTCGAACTTGCTCTTTAAAGTGGTAAAGTTGAAGAAACTCATTAATAATTTATACAGTACAAGCGTTTGAAAATTGTCGTTCGGGAGAGCATTCGAGACTTCTCTCTCAACACGCACACATGCACGAATGCCGTGACCTTGAGCCATCCCAGCGATCGTTAACACTCGGCTCCATCATTGTGGTTGAGAGGGTGAGAAGGAAAGGATATATGCCGGACCCAAAACACAGCTGAACCGATCGAACTCACACACACAATAAACCTCACACAATCACGCGTTTTTCTTTCACATTTTTCGAAGTTTAATGGACGCTTTTTTTTTAAAGAGAAATGATAAAAATTCTGAAATGTTCACTTAGCCCCTGATTCCCAAAAGAATGGTTTTGATTTGATATTCAATTGGCACTTTTTTTATTGACGAGAAAGAAACAAATTGACGTTTTTTGGAAAGGAAAAGGAAAAAAGGCTGATAGGCATGCTGGACCCCCGACTTCCGATGGTTTGAACTTAAAATCCAATTGACGCTTTTTTTCAAAGAAAAAGTAACATAAGTCTGAGGCGCTCGCCGAGCCGCTGATACCCATAGGATAGTTTTAAAATCAATTCACGAATTTCTAAAGATAAAAAGTAACAAAAGGCTGAGGGGCCCGCTAGGCCACCAACTCTCGATGGTATAATTTTAAAATTCATTTGAAGCTCTTTTAAAAGGAAAAGTAACGAAAAGCTGGGAGGGTGGCGCCAGGCCCCTAATTTCTGATGTTTTAGTTTTCAATTTCAATTGATGCTTTTCTCTGAAATAGGAAGTAACGAAAGTCTAGAAACCTCGTTGTGCCCCTTATTTCAAATAAAATAGTTTTGAAATTTAGTTGAAGGTTTTTTAAATCATTAAGTGACAGAAGGCTGGGTGGCCCGCCGGGACCCTAATGCCCGACGGTATAATTTTGGAATTAAAAAACTTTCCAAATCACCTGTATTTGCTTGAAATTCTGTCATATTTTTTTTTTTTTTTGATCTTTGTAATCTTAAAATCTGATGTACGCTCAAAAGTCGATTGATGTATTCCTCGATTAAGATTAAAAAGCTAACTTGCATCCTCTCATATACATTTCTGTGATTTATATAATTTTATATTGCAGGGCTGCTATATGACGATACATATTACGCCTGAACCGGAATTCTCTTACGTATCATTCGAAAGCAACATTCCTGAAGCTTCTTATGACGAAGTCATAAATCGAGTTCTGAAGACGTTTAAACCTGGAAAGTTTGTAGTTACGATCTTCGCTAACAAGGAATCAGTGGCTGCTGATTGCCCTAGAGAGCTGGAACAATCAGACTACATAAATTTCGATGGAGATTGGCTGCGAAAGGATGTACAATATTGTCGTTTCAAAAACTACGACCTAACATGTGCGTTTTACTCTAAATTTCCAAGCTGAGGGTATATGGACGCCTCGTTGATTTCCTGCTGTTCAGGAAAATACGAGGCGAAAATTCTCCCATCCCTGGCCCAGACCTCCCTACTAATCAACAGCCCTACTAATTCACCATTTCATAGTACAGAAATAACTAACCACTCAACCCTGCTCGCAACGGAAATGGATACAGAAACTCGAGTGTGTAATTTGCAATTACTAAATTACAACAATAACAATAATGATAAAGGCATTTCAATACCTAAAAATTGTCTACAAAAAGATGCGTTGATATTCCCGTCATCCTCTACACATTCTCTTAATTTAGATCTACATAGTTCTGCGTCGAGCTTTAGTCCTGTAGCACTTCCAATTGAGATAGATTCAAATTTCTCTTGTCTACTTGAAAATAATATGAATAACTCTGAAACAAACATAAACTCTTGTAGCATAAGCGTCAGTCATTCGACGCGTTCGGTATCTTCCCCTCAATTGATGGCTAAGCCTCCAACACGATCGAAAGTTTACCGGAAAGCTTCCTTAAAATCAGCTATCAATATTCCAAATCTTGATAATGTTCGGTCCTCCGATTCTCGTATTATTAACATCTGTAATCGCACAAAACTACGTGCAGAAAATAAAAGAACTCTTTTGAAGTCTGAAGGACAAGTGATGGAAAATAATTATTCAAGCGATTTCCAAGTAAAATCAGATATTTTGATGAAGAATGTAAATAATGTAACGTGTGATCCAACGTCAACTTCATATCCATATTCCACGTCGTGCAACAAAGGTGCACAAACGATAGAAACGGAAGCTGAAGCCGACGAGCCCAAAGGTCACAGTTGTGGAAGTTTTCTACCAATATTATCATTAATACCTCATTCTGTAGTCAGCTTCCAATATCTGAGTCCTAAAATGAAATTCTCTTGGTGGCGGAATAAGATTTCGTGAAGGCATGCCTAATTGGCTGATAAGTGGAATCGCTGTTATTATACTGAATACAGCTGCAAGTTTACTTATTGGTCAGTTAATCGAACCATGTACTTCGTAGTGTGGTTTCATCTCCTACCATTAGATGAGTCTCCAATTCGTCATTGCTTGTCGATCAATAATCCTGGAACCTTAATTCTAGAAGTACAAAGAGAGATTGTGCATGCTGAAATATAACTGTGACTACTATCTTGTTCTTTTGCAATATTGGAAAGATATTTTCTTACCTCACCAGCACTCTCTTAAATATAGTCCATTCATTTCGAGTGCTGCATGTAAAAAATCCAGTTCTGTTACCGCAGATAAGTCAAGCAACAGTAATGATACACATAATACACAGTATTGTTGTTCATGCTTATGGACATGCGGTCCACATTTCACGTGCAGAGTGTGATTCTATTTTATGTAAATTATAATACGGAGTGATTTAATCGTAAATGGCACATTACAATACAGCAGTCGGTAGTGCAAAGCATTTCATGCTACAAACAGAAATTCCATCGTGCTTATTATATTTTAAGCAAGCAGTATCTACTCTTCACAAAATCGCTCATATGTTTTACAAATGTGAATCCTATATTTTATATGTGCCTGAATGAATAAATTTAATGTCCGAAGGCTTAATTACTCATGCAATATGGTGTACACTCTGTGCAAACTCTAGGCAACCTGGATGCGATCTCTATGTAACCTTGCAATCTAGTGAAACGAACAATCCAAGTAATTGAGAGGTTAATTAACCTCTCATCAATATCCAAATCTTCAACCATTTTTTCCTGCCAAACCATTCTCAGCTGATGATGAGAAAAACTAATCCTTTCTTCAGAAACACACTTTGACACGACAATCTCAAACCAAATTGATGGTACCAGTAGTCGCCGTCAGAACATGAAAAGTAGTGACTTCATTTTGGATGAGTCAACCTAACTTAAAATTTCTAATGTTTACTATTTACAAATTATATCTTAGTTTGCTTATCGTTCGAATATTAAACAATATATATTTTTAATTTTTTGATATAGCGGTTAATTCTATACATATAATTACATTAGATTCAGCTTTTCTAATTTATTAATTATTGCGAATGCGATTGTGCGTGAATTCAGCGGAAAATTCGGTGCGGCGGCTAATGTGGCGCGTTCGAGTTTTTGAATATTAACGCATTTTCTGCTTATAAAGATAGTATCATTACATGTATATATGTTTTCCACGTTGCATTATTAAAAAATTGGTATGATTAAATTATTTGTATGATTTTTATGCTGAAAAGTTAGTTTTGCTTCTTTCAATTGTATTGTCAGAGTTGCTAAAAACAAGTCAAAAATTATAGAAGTTTCGTGCGAAATTGAATTTTTTTCTTTAAATGTAATGTTCTGAGTTTTTTGAATGCTTTAAAGTTTAACATTCTGAGAAAAATTAACAAACTTTAGTGTAAAAAATGAGTAATAATAAAACTTAATATTATAGTTTCAAAATTTTTTAAGTTAGGAAGACATTAATTCAGACTGCAGTTAATACTTTCCATGTTTAGGCGTCAGATTTATACGTTGGAAAAATTGAACAATTACCTAGAAAAACTTGTATAGTGATATGTTACCATAACGTTCTAGATGATAATAATAGAATTTGAGCGATCAGTTATTCTTTTCATTTCACTGATTTATTGTTTTATGAAATGATTTCTTTACGCTTAAGGGGTTAGCTATACTTGCAAGACAAAAAAAAAACGGTTTTCTGGTAATTTTTTGGAAGAAATTGGTTATTTTTTTATTGCCAAATGTTTACCAGTTCGAATGACACATATTTCAAAAAGTTAAATAAAGATTTGCATTCAAAAATATTAATAAATAACTAAGTTCTACCCAATCTGCCAGAGGTCCAAAAAAAGTTGTTTTGCGGTACGTAACGTTACTCATGACTGAATTATTTGAAACAAAAAGAAAACAATTTTTTGAATAAATATGTAAACTTTTTTCTTGGTGTAAAAAATTGCTTATTTTCCAGTAAAAAAAGTAAATAAATCAAAAGTTAACATGTTATTCATTCAGGTACTTCAGAGTTATATTAATAATAAATGATTAAAATTTGGTAATGATCGCTTGAACCGTTTTTGAGATACTGTGCGCATCGACTTCAGAAACGTTGTTTCGAGAAAAACGCGTTCAAAGTTTTATGATTATTGCTTTCCTGTCCCAGATACGATCGAGACGGCTTCGTTTAAAGTTGTGTATCTTCGTAAGTTTTGCTCCGATTTTGATAAAATTTGAACACAGTATTTTTGAAATGTTATACTTTCAGAAAATGCAATTTAAAAAAAACTGATTTTTTGAAAATCCCAAGTAAACCTAACCCCTCAAACTTAATGGAAGTTTCATGCATTATCAGAATTTGATTCATTCATTTTTGCATCAGGAGCAAATAACAGTTTAAAAATCAATTATGAAATAAGTCCAATGATGTCAAGCTTTGAGGGATGTTCTTAAGAGCAGCATCGAAGCGCTTATCTCAGGCGCATTCATGACATGGAACACAGATCATTTACGTATCGAATTTTCCGAAAATGCAATAAGCAATGCTTTGCTACTACAAAACGATATACTTCAAACTCACTAATAGTCACATTCCTTCCCTTCGGCTTAACCAGCTTTAGCTGAACCGTCATAACGGGTGCCAGCGTTTTTTTTAAATATACAAAAAAGAGAGTATACCATTATTGTGAAAATCAAGGGATTCTTAGAATGGAAAATATATAAGTTTTTATTTTGATTCTGATGGGTATTTCATTACTTCGAAATACGCAAAAAAGAAGTTATGAAATGTAAATAATTAACAGCATTATCAGAATGGTTTTGAAAAAAAAAACTGAGATAAAAATCAGGGAATTTCTATAAGGGTCACTTTGAATAACTGAAAAGAAAAATAAACCTCGAATGTTACTCTGAAATGGTTGTATTCCATTCATAAATAATTCTTTACGAAAAATGTTACAGAATAAAATTGATCAGAGAAAAGTCAGAGAATTTGGAAAATGAAGTTTTGCGGCAACCTTAAATTGGGCAAACGAACAACGGCCGACGAACAACAAATTTTCTCTGCTGATATGCATTTTTTTTTGCTAGTTAAATAGTACGATACTTGACTATTTTTATCATCCCGTCAGGTAGGTCCGGGTCAAAATGATGAGCAATTAGGAAGGGAAGGAGGATTTCCCTTTTCCTCTTTTCGAAAGAATTGAAAAAGGATTGGAGGATTCAAAATTAAAAAAGCAAAATTTGCTCAAGGAGGTCATTAGTTACTCGATGAAAACTTCCAGCTTAAAAACTAGATCGAAAGCAGAAGATTGAAAAATTATTTTTCTAACTCAATGACTTTTTAATAAAGTATTGATGGTCCAGAACAATTAATTAAATTGAATTTGAGACAAGGTTCAATAGAATAATGATGCGAGTGGGTCTAACATGCTTAATTCTCCCATCTACAGTCTAGAAAAAAAAAAATGTGATAAGTTCAATCTTTTCGGTGAGTGGGATATAAAGTTGAAATAAATTGACCGAAAAAGATAATTTCAGGATGGCTGCAGGTCCAGGAAAAGTCATTGATTTGAAAAAAGGATATTTCTGTCAGAGGATCTCAAAGAAATCAGCAATCAAGGATAATCAAGTTCAATTTCATTCATTCCATGTGCAAAAGATTATCTGAAAAAAATGTTGAAGGATCCGAATTCTTGTCTTCAAATATTCATGGTAAAGGAAACCGAAATATTCGTAAGAGAAAAGTCACGGAATTTTAAAAATCACCTGAGAGCGCGCTGGGCATTAGATCGGGGAATTTCCCAATCGGCAAACGGGCGAAAATCGCAAAGGAATAGTTCGTACGGCCCTGACTGTTTACGTTTCAACTCCTGCGTAGCTTGTCCCAAGGTCGTTGATGCAACGCCAGAAACCGGCCAATCTTCGCAGTAGCAGTGTATCGCATGTTTTTGTAGAATTACACACTGATTGTCGGAGGAGCTTGGAAATTAGTAGAAACAAATAGCTGTTACATGTCCATCGCTATAATATATCTTAAAAACTAGGGTAAAATTGCTACATCGCAAATTCTCCATGTATAGACATTCCTTAGTCTTAGCACACGAGCCGTTTTGGCACAAAAGTTTCTGGCCAGTCCGATTAAGTATAAACAAGTACATGTATGAGAGTTTTTCATTACATCAGTAGAGGATAACATTGTGCATACCAATAAAGACTATTGTATGCAAATAATTTTTGGAGGATATTTCCATATTGACGCCTAAAAGATTAGAATCATTATTTCAATAAGTTAATAAATACTATTGTATACTCATGGTCCTGTACCTTCTCATCCAAGGAAAGTATGCCGAATGGGGCATGAGAAAGCCATTTAAAACATCTTGTGATTGATAGCAACTCCAAAGTATGAAAGTACTGTATAGGACATGTACCTGAAATAAGAAATATGATGTTTTGCGATTATCATTTTATCAAACAATGCAGTAAAATGCATTTCTTACATGTATGTCATACACTTTCTATTCAATAATGAATAAATATTTTGTTAGAAAAAATTGTTATTTTATCAATCTCTGATTAATTTTGTCCCTATACCATCTTAAAGATTAAGGGGCTAGTCTAGTTTCTCGGGCTGAAAATGGAGGTGATTTTCCGGGACTCATACAAAAAAATCATGCGATTCAAATATTTTGAAATTTTAAGGATATATTAAGATACTATTGACAAGTTAATTCACAAAATTTTATGGAAAAATATCGACTGTAAGCCGAGTTATACGCTCCGACGTCGAGCCATCCGAAAATGAAGTAGTAAATCGGCTGCAGTTGTAGAGGTCCTTAGAATGCCAGTACCTGAAATTTTTTTTTTCAACTTAAGCTAGACGACTTTTACCGAACCATGAACTAGGATCTTTTGAAAATATTGAAAATTATGAAAAAGGCAAGGTTTTGAAAGAAAAATTCAATTTTTCACAAAAACAACGCCCGTTTTTTGCTCGGCAAATTTGTATTTTTTGAACTATCAAAAAGATCCCAGTTTATAGTATGTGGAAACATTTTATGAATATTTGTGCCAAATTTTAAGTCGATTCGTTAATTTTTCTTTGAGCTAGAGCTGCAGCCGTTTCTGAAAATGCAGTTTTGAGAAAAACGCGTTTAAAGTTTTGACACTTGTACTGTACTCGCCGTTGACTGCTCCACTGTGTGCCGATTACCCTGGAAACTTCTCTTCCTACTCGAAGATCTGCGCACTGGGTTCTCTTTCGTGCCTTTTTGATTGTCGTAAGGACTTTTCTGACTCATTTTCACTTTACTTCACTTACCTGCGATGCGCTCTAGACCTCTGCTCAAACTGAAATGAAGCACAGCTGCTCGGCGCTCCACTCCGTCGCCGCGCGCCGACGGTCAGCTCCGACTCAATCCCCTCCCATTTCGAAAATATTTATGACACGATTATAAAACTTTGGGAACTTGTTCTCCGAATAATAAACTATCGAATTAGACAAGAAAAAAAAATCGATTTTTTGCAAGTGAGAAACTAGACTAGCCCCTTAAAAATTGAATAACAGAAAGTTTTCCCTAAAATTGAAGGGTTTGCAACACATTTACGTAAGGTATGCAGATAATTTTTGAATAAAAAGTGATTTCTCTTCGCAAAGCTTTTTTGTAGTGGTAAATGGTGGTGTTCACGAAATCGTGGATAATCATTAATGATTGGCACATATATATTTATAGAAAAAACAGTTTTATTTCACTTTTTAATAGAATAAAATTAAGAAAGGTCCTTTTTTTTCTTTTGACTGTATTCATTAAAAGGGTTACATATAACTCCTGCAACCTACGATGCTCGCAAAGTATGTCGAAAATGGCTTGTTTTCCACGATTGTGACTCGAAGTATGTGCGCATGCCCAACGACGCACGAATTTGCTCTGAAAAGTCTGTCATTCGTAGCACACACGCGCACAATTTGTCAAATAAAAGCGGGCGTTAAAGCTGTACACGGTCGTGGTTGAAAGTTACTCACAATCACTCTGATTTGAAGGGTAGCAGCCAAAAAGGTGACAAAAACATCTTGACGAAAATGGGTTTATTGGTTTAGAAATTATTAAAAAATTAACTACTATACATCCTGTTGAAAGGATTTGCTAGAAAGCGCATTTTTCAATATAGTAAAAGAAAGTTGTTATACTACTGGGTGTCAAGGGGAGACACGCGGTAGTTCCTAAAACTTGGAATTTAAAGAAATTGGATTTTTTTCAGGAGATACGAAGTTCTTGTGATGCAACTTGTTTAGTTTCTATTTACTTACTAAATTTATTCCTAATCATGTCAAATTCAACATGAAAGTAATTACTTTCAAGAGCAGAAAATAGTCTGTTTTACCGTGACAACGCCACAAAAAAATTCTATTTCCTCGGAACATAATAACTTTTTTGGGTAAGCGTAACTCGTTCAGTTCCAGCCCCTCTGTACTACTGGAAAATAGAGGATTGATGTGGAAGGATTGGAAAGTGGAATTGACCTGGGAGATT
>WSXT02060476.1:0-12663 GCA_011762715.2 Neuroterus valhalla
TATAAAAAAAAATTTCATCAAAAATATTTAAAAAATCAATAATCTTCATAGAAGTAGAGGTTTTCAGCAGTTTTGCGTAATTTGCAATTCTGTGTATGCATTACATGCAATGTAAACTAAATCAAGCATGTATGAAGCCGAGCGCGAAGCGCGAGGTAAATACATTATCGAGCGCGAAGCGCGAGACTTGGATGACGCGCGCCCTAGGCGCGCTCAAACTTGCGAGCGAAGCGAGCTGCGCGTGAAGCGCGCTTTGAGAATGTGCTCGCGCAGCGGGCAGATTTTTTTTTGTTGAGATTATTCATTTCCGGTTTGGATATTAAACTGTTTTGATAGGAATTTTATGTTTTTGTGTTGAAAATTAAACAATTTGGGTGAAATTGATTTTCTTCTTCACCGGAAAATCTTTTTTGTTTCAAAATTCAACTCTTTTTTTGAAAATTTAGTTATGTTAGTAGAAAATGCAATTACTTAGTTGAGAAGGAACTTTTTCGCTAAAGTTCATATTTTTGGTATGAAGTTTCAACTTTTGGTTTAAAATTACCCTTTTCGTTGGGAAGTTTGAAGCGAAGGATGAAAAATCCAAATTTTTGTAGAAAATTGATCTTTTATTAGGGATTTTACCTTTCTAAGCTGGAAATCCAACAATTTGGGTGGAATTGATTTTCTTCTTCACCAAAAAATCTCTTTTGTTTCAAAATTCAACTCTTTCGTTGAAAATTCAGTTATTTAAGTAGAAAATGCCATTACTTAGTTGGGAAGGACCTTTTTTTGTTAAAAATACATATTTTTCTGAATGTTCAACTGGCTCTTGAATAGAATATCGTCTTTTCCGGTCGATAATTCAACGTTTTGGTTTTTAATTAGCCTTTTCGTTGGAAAGTTCGAAGCTAAGGATGAAAAATCAAATTTTATTTGAAAATTTATCTTTTGATTAGGGATTTCATCTTTTTCAGTTGAAAATTTGACAATTTATGTAAAATTGATTTCCTTCTCTACCAAAGAATCTCTTTTGTTTCAAAATTCAACTCTTTCTTTGAAAATTCAGTTATATAAGTAGAAAATGAATTACTTAGTTGAGAAAGACCTTTTTTTGTAAAAAATTAATATTTTTGTTATGAAAGTTCAACTGGGTTGTGAAGAATTCGTCTTTTCTGGTCAAGAATTTAATTTTCATTCAAATTAGCGTTTTCTTTGGAAAGTTTGAAGCTAAGGATGAAAAATCCAATGTTTTGTAGAAACTTTATCTTTTTATTGGCGATTTTATCTTTTTTAGTTGAAAATTTAATAATTTATGTAAAATTGATTTTCTTCTTTACCAAAAAATGTCTTGTTTCAAAATTCAACTCTTTCGTTGAAAATTCAGTTATATAAGAAATGAATTACTCAGTTGAGAAAGACCTCTTTTTGTAAAAAATTTATATATTCATGAATGTTCAACTGGCTTGTGAATAGAATATCGTCTTTTCCGGTCGATAATTCAATGTTTTGGTTTATGATTAGCCTTTTCGTTGGAAAGTTTGAAGATAAGTATGAAAAATCCAATGTTTTGTAGAAAATTTATCTTTCGTGAGGGATTTTATCTTTTAATTGGAAATTCAACCATTTAGATGAAACTTGTTTTCTGCTTGACTGACAAATGTTTTTTGGCTGGGAACTCAACTCTTCTTAAATATCTAAATATTTTTTTGAAAATCGTCTACTTTGTTTTGAAGGGCCTTCTTTGCAGAAAATTCATTTTTTAGAATTTGAAATTTTATGGTCCTGTAGAAAATCCGTCGTTTTCGATGAAAAAAATTACAATGCGATTGAAAATTGTTCTCTTCTATACTAGGAAATCTTTCTTGGTTGAAAATTCTTCACTGTCGATGAAATGTTATTTTTTTTTAATCAAAAGTTTAATAACTTGAGTGGCATTTGTTTTCTGCTGGACTAAAAATAATGTTAATAAATGTTAATAATGCATCTATTTTGTTGTAAAGAATCTTTTTTGCTATGAATTCAAATGTTAGGATTGAAAATAAATGGGTTTGAAAAAATTTCTTCCTTTGTGATGAAAAATTCAACTATGATTTTTTTTTTTTTTTTTAATTTCAGAATGTTTAAAATAATTTGGTTGAAATTCGTTTTCTTCTTGACTAAAAAGTCTCCCATAACTAAAAATTCATCTCTTTTTTCTGCAACAGTTAGGGTGAAATTTATTTTCTGCATGATCAAAAAATGTTTTTTGGTTAAAAACTCATATATTTTCTTGAAAGTTGGAATATTGTGACAAAATTCATTTTTTTTTTGGTTGAAATATTCCTTTTTGCTTTATATTAAAATTTGCAGAATAAGAATTCGAAGGTGCTGTACTCATTCTGTACACGATTTGTTGTTTTTATCTAAAATTTGGTAATTTTGTTGGAATTTGTTCTTTTGTTGACTAAAAACTCTTCTTGCTTGGAAATGTATTTCTTTTCAAAATTTTTTTTTGTATTGTTAAATATTATCCTTTCAAGTTGAAATTCATTTCGCTAGTTTTAATTGGAAATTGAACTGTTCGGTTAGAAACTCATCTATTTTGTTGTAAGTTTTTTCTTTGGCTGAACATTATTCTTCTTCGCTTGAATTATTCATTATTATACCATGAAGCAAAATCCCTTTCGGGATAAGCTCAATTCGTTTACACTTTATTATTGTAAACGAATTATTATTGGTTAAGTTGCATACTCAGGAGGGCACAGTCTCCTTCAGGAATATGTTAGAAATTTCAACATAACTTATAAGCAAAATAATTCATTTTTATTGAAAAGAAATTTAAAAAAAATAGATAATTGGATTTACTCATGACCACAAAAAATCATTGAGGAGTGGAAAATTAAACCATTTATTATAAAATGCATGTGTTTTGTTCAAACTTCGTCTTTATTGGTAGAAAGTTAATCTTCTTTGTTGAAAATTGATCAATTTGGTTAAGGATTGAACTATATTTTTAAAAAAAATTGCGTTTTTATGTGAAACTAGTTGAAGATTGATATTTTGTTATTGTGAAGAAGTAATTTTTTAAACAAAAAATCTAAATACTCTATTTTTGGTTGGAAACATAGGTTTTCATTCAAGAATTCAAATATTTGTTAGAATATGCATGTTTTTGTTGGAAAAATGCCGTTTAGTGGGAAGTTGATCTTCGTGGTTAAGAATGCAAGTACATATTTGGTTGAAGATTCATCCACATTGTTGTAGTTTTCATTATTTTGTTGGAAGTTCAACTATTTCGTTACAAGTCATCCTTTTTGGTCGAAAATTGGTTAAAAATTTATATATTTGATTGAAAATTCAACTTTATTTCAAAGACATCATTTTTTAAGAAAAACTTTACTGTTCTCTTGGAAATTCATCTTTTTTAGATCAGAATTCCAGCTTTTTTGGTTGAAAAATGACCACCAAGATGACACCTTTTTTCCCTCTCTCTGAAAACTTGAATATTTGGTTAAAATGCATCTATTTGTTTGAAAATTCAATAATTTTGTTGAAAACTCAGCTTCCTTGTCTAAGTTTTATTTTTTGTCGAAAATTAAACTTTTTAGTTTGAAAATTCATCTTTCATCTAAAAGAATAGTTAATTTCAATGAAATGTAGGCTATTGTGTTGGAAGTTCAACCAATTTTCCATAGAGAATAAGAATTATGCAACACTTTTTTTGCATCAAAAACTATTTTGTTTCTCTCCTACTTTGAATAATGGATAACGTGAAATATAAATTTATTTGAAAATTCCACAATTTGGTCAAATCAAAATTTCGTTTCTTTCTTCACTGAGAATTCTTTTTCTGTTCATCCCTGTTAATCTTATTAATTTTTTATTCTATGGAGTTCATTCAATCTTAATTGATTCAATTCAATTCAATGATTCAATCTAACTGAGTTTCTCAAATTGAAGCTCTTGTACTTTGAATTATGGAAATTCTAAACCTAAAATAATCGAATATTTTTAAAATTAAATAAGTAGAAGTTTCAGAAAGAACTAAAACAAAACTTCAAATAAATGAAAATTTTAACTATCAAGGTTTCGAATTATGGAGATTTCACTGTATTTCTAAATCAAATAACGACCATTTTTTTTTATTTTCCAGCTTTCCCATTCGCTGCAGGTATTCGTGCCGGTTATCCCACAGTCCTTCCTAGCCAGTATGGGTGAGTTTATATTTTCAATTCTACAAACAATTCTATATTAATTTTGCCAATTATATGATGGTACACAATTTAAGTGCAATGTTTTCTCCACTGCAATCATACTCTCAGTCGAATTTCGTTCTCCCTCTTACGAACCAATTATTCTGTCACGCACAGATCTTTTCCACAAACTGCAAATTCTCAAAATCATAATTCATAAATATTTTCTTTGAGCATCTTTCAATATTATTTCTTAAATTAATTTTGTTTCAAAAAATTTTGTCTTCATTTTCAAGAAAACGCGGTTTTGAGGCAAACTGGTGGCGAAGAGAAGGGAACGCGATATCGAAGGCAGAGATTTGAAATGAGGGAAAAGGGAAGAATCCGTACTCCTTCAGGACGGATCCCTTGAGAGTAGTTTTGAATTTTTTTTTAAATAGCGACAATAAAGTTTCAGCATCCTGAAGCGCGCGGGTTCTTGAGGGAGCTGCGATCCTTATATCAGGATTAGAGAGAGCCTAATGGACGGGGAAAGAAAAATTCTCAAAAACCCTGAAAAAGAACGAAAAAAAGAAAGAAAGAAAGAAAGTGAGAAAGAGAGAAAGGGCTCGCGGCACACGCACACGTAAAACGAAGCCATGAAGTACCTGCGAGCGAATTTCTTTCGGTACTGAGCTGATCTTTAGATTATCGATTTTTTTGGTTGTGTTTTTTTGTTTCTTCTTTCTTGATGAAGTGACGTGAAGTGATGATTGCGGTTGTTGAGACTTGGAATTGTTTGTTACTGGTTTTAAGTTGTTTTTTTTCTTGGTCTTTACCTCTTTTTTTTTCTTCGCACTCTTTCTTAATCAGCATATAATATTAATAATCACTTGATTAATCTGATTAATATTGCCAGTGTTTCGAGGAGATGAGGTCGATTATTTTTAACGCACAGCGTACAGGGCGAGTACATGCACTAAGTAGATCACAAAATTGGCCCTCATTTAGTCCAGTATATTTAGATTTTATTATTGCAATTCATTGAGAAAGGAGCATTTTTTTCGTCATCTTTAGGGTACCATAAAGGAAGTTTGAATCCGAGTTTTCAACCATCCACCCTTTGCACGTTGACCGCCATCTTGAATTAGGGGTGATTATACAAAAAAAAAGAGGGTTAAAAATTTTTTTAGAACGAATATCTTTTTTGATTCCGGTGCTATCGCAAAACTTTTAATACAAAAGTTGTAATTCATACGATCCTCTGCAATTTTTGTCTTGAAAATTTTTTTGTAAGAGCAATTGTTTACTTACCATAGCGTCTGAAATTTGCGCGCACCGTCACACAGTTGGAAAAAAGCACTTTTTTGGGACAAAAATCAGCCGACTCCTCAATTTTCAAAGGATCAGAACTCTTTTTTTTTAAATACTCAACAAGAATCGTACTTTAACGTAGAGGTGCACGTTTTTTGGATTTGTTATTTAATAATTTGTCATTTAACTTATAATTTGCAATTGGTTATATTTGCGATATTTACATAGCCTCATTCATCGATATTTCTCCACGAAGCTGTTGAATTAGTGAAGTTCCTTTTTTCAATATAAATGTAACTTGTCAATGAATATTCTGTATTTTGTCAATTGTTACAAACAAATTAATGGATATAACTGTTACCTGTTGCATTTTCGGATTTCGAATATATTACTTACATAGGTTTTGTTATAAAAATGTGAAGGATCAATTTTTAGTTGCAAACAAGCACCATATAACAATTATAGTTGATAGTTTAAACAATTTTTATAAACAAAATAACTTCTTTGGAACATCTGTGCATCGGAAAATTTTATTTTCTGTGGAATCATTTATTTTCGTCTGAAGAACAAAAATATAACACAATAGAGTTCCATGAAACAACATTTCTCATTGTCATAAACAATTTTTATAAACAAATTCTTCTATTTGGTATATCTGTGTATCGAAAACATTTCTTTTCTGTGGAATCTTTTATTTTCATCTGAAGAAGAAGCATACTACACATTAGAGTTCCATGAAACGACATTTGTCATTGTTTTAAACAATTTTTTTCTAAAAATTCACTCATTTGACATTAATATGCATCGAAAATTTATCTTTTATGCGGAATCATTGCTTTTCATCTAAAGAATAGAATTTGTGCACAACTCACTTTCATCCAAAAACATTTATCATTGTTATCAACAAATCACACAATCAAATTTACTTATTTCAGTGTCACTGCAATTGGCTACATCGATATAAAAACTTATTCCATGCCAATTAAGTGAAGTTGTGTAAAAAAATTATTTATAACAATTTCAAATGTTGTTTCATGGAACTCTTATGTGTAATATTCTTGTTCTCGAGATGAAAATAAATGATTCCACAGGAAAGAAAAATTTCCGATGCACAGATATGCCAAATAAAAGAATTTGCCTATTAAAAATTCTTTATAACGATGTCAAATGTTGTTTCATAGAACTCTAATGTGTAATATTCTTGTTCTTCAGATGGAAATAAATGATTCCACAGAAAAGGAAAATTTTCGATGCACAGATATGCCGAAGAAAGAACTTGTTTATGAAAATTGTTTATAACAATGACGAGTGTTGTTTCATGGAACTCTAATGTGTATTACCTATTCTTTTTCTTGACGTGAAAATAAATTATTCCACAGAAATTTTTCTTCGATACACAGATATGCCAAATAAAGGAATTTGTTTATAAAAATTGTTTATAACACTGACAATTTTTGTTTCATGGAACTCTAGTGTGTTATATTCTTGGTCTTCGAATGAAAATAAATGATTCTACAGAAAAAGAAAATTTTCGAAGCACAGATATGCCAAATAAGTGAATTTGTTTATAAAAATTATTAAAAATATTAATTATTATTGTTATTTGGTGCTTGTTCGGAAATAAAAATGAATTATTCACATTTTTATAACAAAATCTATGTAAGTATTACATTCGAAATCCGAGAATGCAACAGTTACCAGTTATATCCATTTACTTGTTTATACCAATTGACAAAATACAGGATATTCATCTAAAAGTTACATTTTTATTCGAAAAAAGGGACTTCACTAATTCAACACCTTTGTGAAGAAATATTGATGAATGAGGCTATGTAAATATCGCAAATATAACCAATTGCAAATTATAAGGTAAATAACAAATTAATAAATAGCAAAGTCAAAAAACGTGCACTTCTACATTAAAGCACGATCCTTCATGAGTATTTTCAAAAAGAAAGACTCTGATCCGTTAAAAATTGAGGAATCGACTGATTTTTGTCCCAAAAAAAGTGCTTTTTTTCCACTGTACGTCACTCGGTAGTTGGTGATGCTGAAATGCGAGCGCTGTGCCATGCCGTACTAAATTATTCCAAGTTTCTTTGATGGAATGTAGCTCAAAATTTTTCCTCTTCCTTTTTTTTCAATTAATTATGATTTTTTTTTGTATGCATGATTGATAATGGATAATCTCATATTTGTTATTTTAATTTTTGATTTTTCTTGTTTTTAAACTTGACTTTGATTATTTTTTATTGGCGTTTCAATTATTTACTATTCTACAATATAATTTTATACGATAATTCATATGATTTCTCTTGTTTGTTGGAAGAATAAATGAAAAATTCTCAAAAATGAAGAATAAGAACATTTCCACATGAATTTGATAACAAAACTTATTTACTAAAATTTTGAGATTCACGTTACGAACCTCACAATCTTTACGAATATGCAATCTGTAATGAAATTTCAAGGTTCTTGATCAGTTTGAGTTTTTTCTGTTCCACAATTTTACAGAAAATCGGTATATTTCTCCAACAATTTCACGCTACTGTAAACATGCTGCTGATAGTATTAAAATATTGTTTGTATGGTTCAAAATATAATTAAACATTAAGAAAATAAGAATATTCAATAGGAAATGAACATAAATTTAGAAAAAGAATAATAATTTAAACTCACGTGAATGAACACTGAGTCGAGAAATGTTTCATTTTTTTCAGGGTAATGTGGGTAATAAAATTTGAAAATTGATTGAGGTATGAATTTTTTGCTTGTAAGGTTATCCTTGCTGATGGAGTGAACAAAAACTTTTATGATACAACCATATTTTGTCAAATTATAAATCTTAAATAAAGAAAGAATTAAAATAACTACGAAAAATGCGTTTTTATTTACAAAATCGTAGTTTCCAACTAACGAATTTTGGTTAACATAAAATTATAGAATTAAAAAAAAATCATAAGAATGACTGACAGAATTGCACGTGGATTTCAGCAGTTCATAGTTTTCAAAAATTATTTTTGGGTAATGAAGATTAGTACAAAATGTTGATTATTCACCTATCTTGTTATAAAAAAAATGAAAGACAAAATATTGATGCAACGTTGAAATTTCTAGGCATGTTTACAGTAGCGTGAAATTGTTGAAGAAATATAACGTTTTTTTGTAAATTTGCAAAACAGAAAAAACTCGAACTTATCAAGAACCTTGAAATTTCATTACAGATTGTAACATGAATCTCACCATTTTAGTAATTAGGTTTTGTTATCGAATTCCTGTAAAAATTTGCTCATTCTCCATTTTTAAGAATTTTTCATTTATTCTTCCAACAAACAAGAGACATTATATGAATAGTTGCATAAAACTATAGTAACAATAGTAAATAATTGAAATGCCGATAAAAAATAATCTAAGTTATGTTTAAAAACAAGAAAAATTGAAAATCAAAATAAAAAATAAAAGATCATTGGAATATGAATCATGTACACAAAAAAAGACAAAATCATATTTAATTGAAAAAAATAAAAGAAAGAGAAAAAGTTTTGAGGATTATGTGAATTACAACTTTTGCCTTAAAAGTTTTGCGATAGCACTGAAACCAAAAAAGATATTCGATCTATAAAAATGTTCAACCCTCTTTTTATTTGTATAATCAATTTTTAAGCAACAAATAATCAAAATACGAAAGAATATCAAAAATAGTCATTGGTAAAACTCATTTTTCTCATGAGAAATGGTATAATCTGTTTTCTTGATTAAATTAAAAATACGACTGTGATACACGATACCAGAAATCACCCCTTCATTAAAAATGGCGGACGGCCTTCAAAGAGTTGATGGTCGAAAACTTGGATTTAAGCCTCCTATATGATACTAATTATCGAATCGTGATATACTCCTTCAGTAAATGTTTCCCAATTCAATTCTCTTTTTTTCTTTCCTATTCTCAGAGATGGTTAATTTTCCTTCTTAGTTCATCAAATTTTTTTTCACGTAGATAAGATTCGAATTTCCTGTATTGAAATTCAGGGCTTTCCTTGTTACTTTTTTATATCTGGTTCAATTTAGAATCCTTATAATTTGAGATTTCGAATTTTGTTTTTTATGTTTTGAAAAGTTTCGAGATTCATAATCCAAATTGAGCCCTTTTAAAATTTATGAGTGAATAATAATTAATTTTGGATCGAAATCAGTTTGCAATAAGAACATTTGAAATGGTTCTAAACCCAATTGTTGAAAATAAATGTCTAATGGCCCTTGATATTCAATTCCATAAAAAAATTTATTTTACCCATCTCTGCCTACTTGTAGACTTTACTCTGCTCTTTTTCAACACTTCTTTTACTCTTACACGTAGTGTGCTTCGATTAGTAGTTTTCTAATCATAGTTGAAATTTTTTTCTCTTGTTTTTTTTTTGTTTGCCTTTGGTAGCGGGACTAAAAAATGAGACCGAATCAAGAACCTTTCAAGATTCAGGCCGAAACTTCCGTCGAAAAGGAGCTCCGTCCAAACAACGGAATGTATAAATATTTTATTTGCCACCGTTCTCTGGGGTCAGATAAATCGATATATCGCCATTTTAATTCCCTTTTTATAATCGAGTTGCATGAGCGAACCCGATCTTGAATACGAATTCGAAATACTACCAAGATATTATTCTTGCTAGCGTTTTTTTTTCCTTTCCATTCTCATTTTCATTTTCACTGGCCATTTTTTAATAATCATAAAATTAAAGAATTTATGTATAGAAAAAAACGATTCCTTCTTAAATTGCCCAATACGCGATTTTGTGCGTTACATAAGTCCAGACCAATAATGTAGCCTCGCTAACCATATTTATTAATAACCTTGTGTGTGTGGTGAAGGCTTACACTACACTTGGTGTCGCTATTGGTGTTGTATTTTTTGGTGTTGTACGTGGTGGTTTTGAAATCATTATTCTAATAACACATTATGTCTTCTTGAGGGGGATGAGAACTCATCCAAACCGGTAATGTTCATTGATCCAAATTTTTAAGTTTCAGGAAAAAGCAAAGGTTAGTCTTTGTTTTAAATGAGTGGATTTTGTAAAACTTAAAAGCTGTATTACTGTTGCAGTATTTTAACAGGTTTTGTAGTTTTTTACATTTTGCACTTTCAACAGGTCTCGCCACAATGAAGATAAAACACATATTTCTGTCAAAAATTTATCTTAATTGTGCATGTTTCACAATAGGACATTTTTACATCATCCATTTCATTAAAAAATGAAGAAAACGTGGAAGAAAAACATCTATATTATTCATATTGTTCATAGGGATTTGGATTTTTATAGCCTGCAACCAGTTTTTATTTTTCAAGTTTAGACAAACGAATTTTTTGAAGTAGATAATAAATCTGTCTATTTCTGAATATATATTTTTAATCTAGAAAAACTCGGGATTCATCCTCTCAATTCAATAAACCTCTTACAAATTCGAAGATGTACAAGTCAGGAGATTTGAATAAAAGGAAGATATTCCACTTTATTTTATAAAAAGTAGGTGCTTACAGAATTTCCACCAACATTGTTTATTCTTTTCAAAAAAATCTCAAGTTACATACTTAAAAATCATTACGATTGAATATTGGTCCGTTTTCAAGAAATAATAATTTAAGGGCGATGGAATCAGGCCCTAACCTCAAAATTGAAATCCCTCAGTTCACTCCATGAATACTAGAATCACATCTTTGGAGCGAAAAATTCAAGGATTAAAATCAGGCAATCCAATTTTGTGGAAAGGGTCTGGTTCAAATTCTCTTAAAGACATTCTCCTATTAAAATTACAATGTACCGATTTGGTGACTACGTGCCCTTTAAGTAAAAAAAAATTTGAACCCATTTTTTGAAAATATTTTTCAACCTAACGTGTCAGACTCATAGATCTTTATGGTCAGACTACCGTTCAGCACTGATGTTTCCCAGTGCTGTTGGAGTGAAACGCTAGCGGTCCGAACGCAAACCCCACTCCTCCACTCTCTCGCTGAATTTCCACTACACAGTACGGAAACCCGTAATTTTCGTCATTCTTTATTGTTAGGGGCCGTCCATAAACTACGTTTCTAGCTTTGGGCTATTTTTTACCCCTGCCCCCCCCCTTCTGTTCCGCCTCATTGACAACCGTAATTAATTCATTTTATAGCCCTAATTCTTTTTTCGGAATTTTCAACTCGAAAAGACGAATTTTCAACAAATTAGTTAAACTTATAGCCGAATAGATAAATTCTCGAGCCAAAAAGATCATTGTAAACAAATGAAGAGGACATTTCTACTATTATTTGTGAATTTTCGATCCAAAAGGAATAATTCTTAAGGAAACAGTTGCGTTTCTACCAAAAAAGATTAATTTACCGGAATGGTGAGATTTTCAGAAAAATACTAAAATTTTCAAGAAAAAAAATAGTTTAATTTCCAAACCAGCATGGCGGATTTCTTAGAAACATTTCATCTTTAAGCGAGAAAGAAAAATTTTCTGCTATAAAAGATAAATTTTCAATTCAAAAGCAGGAATTCTAAAAAAAACTGTCAAATTTTTTCACTAAAAAAAATTACTCACAAAGCCGCTTAACTTTCAGCAGAAAAATTGAACTACCAAGAAAACAGTTGCATTTTCAAACAAATAGCTAAATTTTTGACGCACGAAGATGAATTTCTAACCAAAGATATTAATTTTCTACCATAAGACGATTTCATCCAGTTCATAATAATAGGAAAAAATGAGTTCTTCGAAAAATAGTTCAATCCCCAACCAAATAGTCAAATTTTCATCTGAAAAAGTTCAAATTTCAACCAAAAATAGAATCTTCAAATTTTCAGTTTTAAAAATTATTAATAATGAAGACGAATTTTCAACCCGTTCAATTCAAGCAATGGAGCTGAATTGGTTTTGAATATTTTGAAGAAAATACATGCAGTTTCAATATAATTTTTGAATTTCAAACCAACCAGAAATCCACCAGTATTGCCTAAAATTCTACAATTGATAATGATTTTTCGATTCTTGAACGAAATAGTTTAATTTTCAACAAAATAATTCAACCTCCTATAGAATAGTTCAATTGTTAACTGAGTACCGGAATTTTTGATCTGCAAACAAGAATTTACAACTAACGAGGAGACCTTCAGGTCACCTAATTTTTGTTTTGGTCGATACTTTCCTCAGTGATAGACACCTACTAGAGGTTTTCTGAGAAAAA
>WSXT02060487.1:0-12663 GCA_011762715.2 Neuroterus valhalla
TGTGCGATCAAAATTTGGATTTTCGATTTTTTGAGAAAATTCAAAAAGTTGTTTTCACAATCTTGTAGGGCTCCCAATAAGAAACATTTTTTCTCATACTTAGACTATAGAAGAATTTTTTGACCACCCTATTGTACATTCATCTTTCTAGAATAAAATTTTTTTTTTTATTTATTTAAAAATGAAACTATGACATTGTTTTTTGAGAATTTATCTTATTGGTTTCAAAATTCAACTATTTTTCAAAAAGGCAGCGTTTTCAATAGAAAGTATTTGGTTTTAGTAAGATTGATTTTTTTTGGTTGTTGAAAATAAACTATTCTATTTGTGGTAAACAGTTTAACTAATTTGTAGAAAACTCGTTTTTTCAAGTCGAAATTTTTTATCCAGTTGAAAATATAAAATAATGTTTTACACTTGGTTGAAAATTGACATTTTTTAGTTGAAGATTGAACTATTGAGTTAACGATGCGTGTAGTATGAAAAATTTATTCTTTGGGTAAAAGACTAATAATTTCTCTAATTTCTTTGTTTGTTTTCGTTTTTTATTTTCTTCTTTTGATATTTTAATTTTCAGGTTGAAGATACATCCTTGTTGTATAATTTTTTTCCGGCTTGAAAATTTAATATTTTTGATAGAGTCTGTTCCTGTATCCACTAAAAAATCTTTCTTTCAGTTTAGAATCCATCTTTCTTGGAAATTTCGTGATATTCAGTGGAATTCAACTATATTTTTTATGATTCGTGTACTTTGTTGAAAACACACTTCTTGTACTCAAATTCGCAGAATTTTTAACATCTTCGGCTTTTTTTCTAGTAAAAATCTAGTATAATTTGAAAAATAAAAATATGTTTAATTTACTCTAGACTGAGTTCGTAAACAATATTTTATTGGTTATGATACATATTGGTTCAAACAATATAATGAATATGAATACAAGTCTTGACACCTTTTTTATTATTTTCTAGGTCTAACGATTTAGAACAACTGAAGAAAGAAGAAATAAATTTTGAGGCAGTTCACAATATGTACGTGGAAAAAGTAGAAACTTGTAACACAGTCAGAGAAGCAATGAAAGTTTGGAATACGACCGTCCAGTTTTGGATGGCCCATTGTGTTTACAAAAGATTTCCATTCAAACCGCTTAGGACTGCAGTCGTTTTTTTACTTTCTGCAGTTTGGCACGGTTACGCCCCTGGATATTTTCTCTGCATCGGCCAGATTGTATTCATCTTGCCAATGGAGGATATTTATGTCAAAATCTACAAGCAATGTGAAGAAAAGAGTCCTGTAAGTATGACCCACTTAACCATCTTATGCCACTTGTTGTACTCTCCCTGGCTTACCGTCATCTCCAATTCTATATACTGACATTCTCTCCTTCATTTCTTTTTATCCTCCTTACATTTCTCATCCTGCCAGTTGAAAATTGAATTACTTCGTTAAAGAAATAAAGTTTTTTTCACTAAAAAAAATCAGCTGTTGTTTGAAAATTTATGTTATATTATCTGCATTATATTTTTAT
Organism: Neuroterus valhalla; assembly: GCA_011762715.2. Classification (NCBI taxonomy): domain Eukaryota; kingdom Metazoa; phylum Arthropoda; class Insecta; order Hymenoptera; family Cynipidae; genus Neuroterus; species Neuroterus valhalla. The sequence goes on from WSXT02060487.1 coordinate 1,527, forward strand.
TTAAAATTCGACTTTCCTGGTACGAATTGTTCTTTTTGGTTTTGTAGTAACCTGTTTTCGGTTAGATGTTAAATTCCACTATTTTGCCAAAGACCGTCTTTTTTTTTGTTGAATTTAATCTATTACACTCTTGCTCAAAAATCTATCCCTTAAAAAATTATTCTTCCAGTTGAGGGTTCATTATTTGATATGGAAGTTCATCTTTTCGTCTGAAAATGTAACTTTTTGATAAGAAAATAATTTTTTTTCGGAGATTCAAGTATTTGATTGAAAATTCAGGTTTTTTCTGAAAAATTCGTCTTCTTGGTACAAAATCAATTTTTTTTTCAATTTCTCCAAATCTATCGACTAAAATCATAAATTCACAATGGAAAGTGAACAGAAGAAAAGTTTTTTATTGGAAATAAAAAAAAAGATGAATTCAAGCACAAGAAGATTAGGTTCATACCAAAAAAGACGAATTTCTTATAAAATAAGATAGATCGGTTGAAAGTTTTTTTGTTTTCGAGAGGATTTGCCTTCTTGGCTGTTTGATTAAAAATAAATGTTTTGATTGAGGATTCAATTGTTTTTTCGAAATTTTTTTTTGGTTCGTCTTTTTGTTTGAGAAGTACGTCTTTTTGGTTGAAAGTTCAACTGTCTTCTTAAAACTTCGTCTACTTGTTTCGAAATACAAACGTTTTTGATTGGTAATTAATGTTTATAGTCGAATAATTGGACGAATGAAAAAACGAGTTTGTTTTAGCAGTCATCTTCCTTTCTGACTTGAAGCTTTAACTCTTCGTCTAAAAATGCTACAGTTTAAAGTTAAATTAAAGTTCATTCCTTTTTGTTTTAAAATGCTACTGTTTGGTTTGAAGTTCATCTCTTTTGTTACGAAATGAATCTCTTTTAATAAGGAACGGCGAAATTGAAGTAAGATGTAGTTTTTTTTTTTTTATTAAAAATTTTATTACTTGAAAGTAAATTAGAGAATTTTCATCAGAGTATTTGTTGATGAATGTGTATTCATTCGGCCTAAATCAAATCGACGTTCTTAACTTAAAATAATTCTTCATCATTTTCTGAAAACATGTTTTTTTATTTTTCAGACGAAAATGCTGCTAGGTGCTTTTCTTTGGGTCATGAAAATGTCCTGTATGGCGTATCTCGGACTCTCGTTCCAGTTGCTCGAATTTGGCGAAACCATGACCTACTATAAAAGCATATATTTCGCAGGTCACATTCTAGTGGCTTTACTGTACTTAACTGGTCTGATTATTGCACCGAAAATCCTCGTCAAGAAGTCAGTATAGGAGATTAGAAATACTAGAGATCAAACGTAGCATCTTTGAATTTTAGAGAACGTTTGTACATTTTCAAGGGTATTGACACTTGAATAGTTTTAAAAAAATTGATAATCCTCCAAGTACTTAAAATTCGAGAGCTTCCAGTTTGAACATTATATTCTAAAGCGTCCAAAAGTTGTAAAGATTGAAAATGGAAGCTTTCAAATCAAAAAATAAGTGAATGTGCTGCCACGCAGCTAGCACCTCTACTGATATACCAAAATAAGTTGAAGATCAATCGGCACCCCGATCTTTTATGCAATGTCCAATTCTGAAAAAAAAGATACAGCGTGGCTTGTGGAAAATCGGCTTAGTCATACGCACAAGCAGCAAAGTGCCATTTAAATCAATTACTAAGAGCACAAATGAATGTGATAATGGTTGCTCTCTGGATCCTTTGATTAAGATTAGTAAAAGTGTGCCTCTATAATAGGAGTGTATAAATTCGAACTTAAGATAGAGCAAATCACAACGTTGCACATTTAACTAGCGTAATTTTTATTCATTTACGGAAAATGGAGAGTGATAAATAAAGAAAACCAGTTTGTCCAATAAATAAGCTTTATTTTTTCAATCAACCTCGACATTCCTGAAAGAGTAGAAGAGTTTAATAATAAATTAAATTCACTACCACTATTGTCCAACAAAAGATTCTCCAGAATCGTGAATCAATGCATTTTCGTATGAATTGAAAATGTTTGACGCTAAGAATCTTTGACAATTATTGTGTGAAATATACTTACTCGATTCTTAGTTGAGAACCCTGAAATAAAGAAACATACAGATATAAAAAAATACCCACATACCCTTCCCTTCCCATGCAGTAGACTGCGAAGTGGTAGCGAAATTCAATTCATAATTTTTGGATGAACCTTCCAAATTTCTGCTCAAGAAATTCTTGTAGTATATCACAAAATATCTTTCTGAAGGGAAATTAAAATTGAGAAAGGAACTTTTCAATCAAGTAAATTTACGGACTTGAACCTGAGGGGAGTGTGTACCAAGCAAAACAAGAAATAATTATCTTGATGGTGCGGTTTATAAGATTTTTGACCTAAAAGTGCGAAAACCAAGAATATTTTTGTGAACCTTGTATTGAAGATGTCCAACAACTGTTTTCCGAAAAGAAAGAAAATCTCCAACAAAGTAATTTTTGAAAATAAAATAAAATCAATTTAAAGAAATCGAAATTTGTGAAAAACGAAGCGAAATACATAAGGAAGTAACAGCCTGATAATTTCCTGGAGAATATGAGAATAAAATATAATCCCCAACCTATTTTTCAACCTCAGTACGTTTTTGTAAAAACTTGATTTTACAATTTTGAGACGTCAGAATTGTTTTTTTTTTCTGTTTTATATGGGGAAAAAATTGAACTCATGAATATTATAATCCGAATGGTCTAAATATAGAGAAATGGAACAAAGCAAGGCAAAAAATATAAATATAACAAAATAGCTAGGAACTAAAAAACCAAGTTGAATGTTGAACGTTAAAGAGGTATTCAAATTTCATGAACTTTTATTAGAATTTAGTAAGCGGATATTCTATAGGAAGCACTTTTTCCAAGGAAGAATTTGAAATTCTTCAATTTTTCTCATATCTTAATTCATTTTCGAGAAAAATAGGTTTAAATTTTTGGAAAATTGACTTTTTTTTCTTTAGAAAAAGCTACGGCGAAGATTTGTTTCGTCGGAATTTAGTTTTAAGGCATCCCCGATGCAAAATCGAGGAAAACATTCTCGTTATTCGCAGTTTTTCCGTACACTGAATTCAAGAATGGTTTAAAAGAAATGATTGATTCAAGAGCGAATTGAAAAAGATACACGAGAATCTATGACACGTTTTTTAAAATTAGGCAACTTTCAAGATTATTGACAGAATCAAAGAAAATGAAGCTAATGTTAATCGATATGAATTTTGCAGTTAAAATCTGAGCGTGCCTTAGAAAATGAATTGTTAAGGCTGAAATTCTTTATTTTAAAAAAATGTATGGATTTTTGTGCTTTAATTGGGATTGAAGGTAAAAACTACAAATCGTATCCAGTCCTAATGATCAACAAGGCCTGATCTTATTCTTCGAAAGATTCTTTGGAATTTTGTTTGATTGGGTGTTACTAAAATCAAAATCATCGAGGAGACATTTTGTTTCTAAAAATGGAAGCGGTATAACTAAAAAAAAACATGATTAACGAACTTAGGAAGTTGTTTCTAAGGTCCTTAGATTAGTAAGTACAAACCCAGAACCATGAATATTTACATTTCCAAATGAAAACATCATAGATATGAAAATTAATGCTACTATTTTTTGAAAAACAAATTTGAGCACGATCGAAAAAATTCCCTGACTTGACCTGACCCAACGAAATTCCCTGACATTTCCAGGTTGGGCCAGAGGGGATTTTTTTTCACTTTCGATGGGGTTTTAAAAGTTGTAGTTCGGAGCCTAGAATTATGTAAAAAGTTGCAGATGGAAGAAAAAGTATATCTTATGTCTGCGCATTCACGACAAAGCTTTTAAAGTAGTAATAGCGAATCATTTTTTATTTTGATACGAAAAAAGACAAAAATTGGTCTAAAAACTAGTATTCACAACTATGATTGTTTATCCTCCGAAAACTGATTTGAATATGAGGAAAAATGTTTCTGAATAATTAAAATTTCGATTTACAATCTGTGTATTGTACTGTTATGAATTAATAAATATCACTGTTACCATTTAGAAAAAATACCATTTAATCAAGTAAAAACGTTATTTCTTATTTTTTCAATTTTAATGACAATTCAAGATTTACACGGATTTTTTCTCTCTTCAATATCTTTCGGAGGATGATCTAGTTGTAAATACCTCTCAAAAACTCTTATATCAACTTATAACTCTTATAACTCTATTGAAAAAAAAATTCTCTACTATTATTATTCAGAGTTTAATCTTCAATGCGCGAACATAAGATTTCTTTTTTTCTGTAACTTTTTGTTAGAAATCAGAGTTCCTAACTAACTTTTGGACCCCCTCCGAATGAGATTTTTTTTCCCCTTCACTCCACCCTTCTGTAATTATAGTACAAGAGAGACTAGAAACAGTTGCACCCTTGAGTTTGGCAGTAGTTAACCCTCCGACGTCTTTAAATTTACTCGCACGAGTTGCAATTACTTTCGAGGGCATGTGACAGTTGAATCCCTACATTACCGACCTTTTTCCGTGGTACATTTTTCTTTGTATCATAAAACCTTTTTGGAAGTGAGATATTTGAATAAAAGTTTGGGAAAAAGCATGAAGACACCAACCTGCGCTTATTGAATTTATTTGAGTCGGAATTTTGTAAAAAATTATTTCCAAATACATAAACGTAGGTTATTGTCTTCTCAGGCTTTTCCAATTTTTCAGTCCGATATTTCATTAACAAAAACAGTTCTGTGGTTCAAAAAAATTTTGTACAACAAAAACAAGGTCAGTTATGTATGAATTTGACAGTCGCATGCCCTCAAACTAATTTTTTTCCGCCATAGACTTGAAAAAGTTGCTTCATTTTTGTTCCTTTTCAGCCGTTAAGGCAGCGGTCCCACTTTTCTTCTCACATCTTTTTGAACTACGCAGGCGCTGCACCTGCAGCCTCGTTATCTATTGATAGCGTGCTTTTTTGAATTGATCAAACATGCAAATCACTTGTTTATAACAAAATAATGACTTTAAAGTACACGCAAATCTTAAAAATTGATACCTCTCAATGACTTCGTAGTGTATCAATTATTTTCAAGGAGTAAAACAGAATAACTATTTTAACGCGCACTTGAAAAGTCAATTTTGTGACAAAAAGTTAGTTCTATCAATTCAAGGATAATTTTTGATTTTAGAATTTCAAAAAAGGGCACCATTATTATTCAATGAAGCATTCTTATTAATCATTAAAAATCGAAAAGGCGAACCTTCGGGGGAAGAAATTGTTTGTGATCTTACGTGGAGTTCAAGGTTTCCACCCTGCTTTATGTTTCTTTTAGTTTCAGTGTGTATTTCGTAAAGTTATCGGAATATATAGATTTGATACATTAAAAAAATTAAATAATACAATAATTTGATCCTTATGCTCTGCGAGTTGAAAATATTACTCAAAGTATAGTCCTCAATGTATATACTCTATAGTCCTTCAAAACTTCCGATAAATTTGCCAAATACTCACTGCACCTCGGAGAAACACAAGCAATGATGAAAATCTTCAGCAATACGTAGAATCTACAGAAGTATACATTCAATTTTATTCCCCCTTCAACCAACCGAAAGCAGCCATCGGAAAGCAACTTCTTCATGCCTGACGGAAAAAATAACTGTCTTTTGACTAGAATGATTTCTGTCCCCTCAGGCGTCGGCTTGCTCTCTCACCTTCAGTTTCGGCTCGCTGACGTTTTTCGGGACAAAAAATCATCCTCGCCCAAAAACACTTTGTTTACCCATTTCACTTCACAATGAGTACACTCCCCATGACTGAAAACAATTTTTTTTAAGGATCGGAAGGTACTTTCCACTTGTAAGTCGAAATGGCTCGTACTGCTTCGGACACTTCGGCTCGACTGTACTCGTGCTATTTCTGCACCCCCTAAACGCGAACCTGCTCGCTACTGCAACAGCCCTGCTACTCGGCTTGCTTACTGCTTACTCTCAGCTACCCCATCATCAGCTACTCTCAGCTACAATCGCCACGCCACTCCTTACACCGCCTGTGGCACCATAAAATAACAACTTAGTTCAAGGGAATAACCATTCAAGACCGTACGATTCAGACCTCAAGATATATTCTAAGACGAGGTAAGGAGAAAAAGAAATTTCCTCAGGTCATGAAAAATAAATCTAATCATTTAAACCTGGGAAAGATTTATAAACAATAAAATCGATAATTCTATGACTGAGTTATTCCAGGATGTAGAAAACTTGATTATGAAAATACAGCTTTGCATCTATGAAATTACGAAATAAACTTGGTCTACCTCGATCACTAAGATCGACTGACAAGTAACTAGTTGCAAAAAATTTGTGGCTTAAACGAATCGCTATGCTTTATTATAAATGACAAACTTACATATGTATAATTTCCTGAATAGATACAGAAACGGTGAACTTAGAGTCTATGGTTGCTACAGACGAAGAAATCCCTGTTTTGGATTAATCTTTCAGAAAAGAAAACAAAAGGACAAACTCGCCGAAACCTCAATTTTATGGTGTGACGAGAACTGTTTGGATTAAGATTTCATAAAAGCTGACTCATAAGTTCCACATTTAAAATACATAATTTCGAGGTTTCTAGCCACGACTGTATAGATACATTCAAGCAAGAGCGTCGATTCGAGATATTGAAAACAAAAAAATACCTTGGAAATGGGACGTTTACGATCAAATATACATTTTTTCGAGTACACAGTACATATTGCTAGGATTACAAAAAAAAAAAATAACAAAAAAAAACACATCTTGCTTGTGAAAAATAATTTCACAAAAGCGTTCGCTTGCCCTAATCGAAATGCATTTATGTTTTCGAGATGTTTAACGTCGTTCAAAATGTTGAGTGCTTCAAGTTAGCCGCAAAAACTAATTGGTAAGATAATCTGATCTTTTTTTTCTAAAACAGTCAAGTACTTTAGCATTAAGCTTTTAATTCTGAATGTTTTTTCCAACATAAACATGCTTTGATATTACAATAAATTATTGATCCATATTTTTTGTTATCCAAAAATGAGTCACCACAGTTAATACGCGAATAAAAGGGGATTGCATGTGCCAAGTATTGTGTAGGTATAGAATAATAGAATACCTTTTTCAGAATATTCTGCTCTCACACAGGAGCATCTTGAGTATGCCTGTTTACAGATTACCTCCAATTTATTCATTAGCAGTTCAGTCCCTATAAGAAAAGAAAATCTTTAATTCAATCAAGTAAAGTTTTATCCAAAATTCCAGAAAAAAAAGTTTTGATATGGATTGGAACGAATCAACAATTTTTAAATGCGTTGAAACGAACTGGGGCACATTGTGGAGGTAGCGTTAATAAAAACGTATAATTCTTAGTTGTCCCAGAAGTGCGATTCTCGGACTTCCTAGGGCTGCAAACAAATCAAGCGCTCCAATCGCCAGTTTTACAGGATTGTTACAGAAAGTCGGATTTGAAAATTTCAGGACATTTCCGTAAATTTCTAGGTCAACTTCGCAAAGTTTCAAGGACAACTTTTTCAAAGATTTGATGCAAATTTTTAACTCAGAACAATTTCAAAGTATTGTACTGTTACTAGTTCAGTAGAAAAAATTAATTCCCAATACATAAATAGAATAATATACATTTTGAACAAACTAGTAAAATTTCCAACCAAACAGATAAAACTTCAACGGAAATTATGGACTCTCAGTTTGAATTAAGAGATTAATTTTCTACCGAAGAGGACAAATTAAAAACAAAATGTATGAGCTTCAACAAATAATTTAATTTCAGTTCAAAGGGTCAGTTTTTTACCAGACATTCAAGATACAACGAAAAAAATACATTTTAACCAGAACTGGACGAGTTAAATTTGCTACCAAGAAAAAATATTTTTCAAACAAAAATGACACGATTTTTCTACCAAACAGATAAATATTCAACAACGAAAGTAAATGTTTAACAAAGTAGTTCACACGTGCTAATCAAGTAAAGGGTGTCCCATAATTTAAGCAAGATAAAAAATTAATATAAATCAGTTTATTCAATTTTTGTTTAACATCGAGTAAGAGTTATTATCTTGATGGTAGTTGGATTCATCGATAAAAAACACATTAAAACTATGTCTTGAGTTTTAGAGAGTCGTTTTTTTTCAATTCAATTCGTATCAATACTTTCTTTTTTGCTGAGACTTACAGTAAACCAGCCAAACCGCTGATGGGTATAATTTAGGAAAAATTAGGTCTCAGCAGTAGTAATTGAATATAAGCGCAAGTCAGAAATTTACCTAGATTTGGAACGACTGTCCTTTTGTCTGTCAGGAGACTTGCTCCGGGAATTGGACTTTCCTCGTGAGCTTTTGCTGTCAGATCGAGAACGGCTGTGACTGCGACTGTAAGAACGCTTGCGATCCCTGTCGCGACTTCGGGACCTGGAACGGGATCGAGATCGTGAGCGTCGACGATCCCTGCTGCGGCTACGTGACCTGAAAATAACATTTCAATCTTAATCAAGTGGAATTCAATTCAAAATATTATGCAACTTTTTTTGATGAAAATTATCTCTAAATCCATTGAGGAAAGATAATAACAGATTAGCTAGTCCGATGAGAAGAGAATAGAGAAAAATTCAGAAACTGCAATTCAAATCAATATGCTATGTTTTGTTACACTCGATTTTCGCCAGAGGGAAGAAAACGAGAAAAATCAGATTGTCCAACAGACGGATCATTTCAATTTTCCGGTCAATTTTTCTTTTTCTGATCTAGTAGGTATATTTCTTTTGGAACTATTCATGCCTCAATACATTTGCATACAAAATCAAAAAAATTTGTTTTCCTCGAATTTTTGAACCAAATATCGTATAAAAGCGCAGTTTACTGTTTTATAAGACTTTTCCCAAAATTTCAACTCGATACCTCACTCGTCTGCGTTTTATCAATGCAGACGAATTTTTATAGGTTATTTACACACTGAGTGGTTAACTAGCCCACTGCAGCAATCTGTGATTAATTCTTATAAATTGCTCAGATATGAGCTAGTTGGGTTTTGAGCTTTTACGATTAAGCCCCTGGATGCAACAACTCGCCGAGCGCTTGAAAGATACTGCACGATAGCTTTCGAAAAATGAATGCATGTACCCGTTTAAACTTTTTTCGTAAACATTATAGTTTCCGCAAGGAAAAATAAAAACTGATGATTTTTTAATTTAAAAAAATCCACGTTTTTCAAAACTTACATCGACACTGAACATTCATTTTTCAACGTATCAACATTTTCTTTTTTTACATTTGTTCAAGAAGATCTAGCGTTGAATACAGAATCAAAAAATTTATCAAAAGTTAATATTAATTGAATGTTTTTTAATCGGAATGAAAAACCATGTTTTTCGACATTCGCTTTGAAAATGTATCCAGGGAATTTTCGTTTTCAACGGGGTATTCACGCTTGTCATAATCTCAAGTGTATTGTTGAACTTTTTGGAAAGTTTGAGCTCTCTTGAACTATTCTTTATATAAAACCCAGCGGGTTGAACACAAACGCGCAGCGCGATGTGATAGAACTTTGCGCGGGCAAGCTCCGCAGTGTGCCGTACTAGCGAAAGTATTCAACCTTTTCGGAAAATAAAAACTGGATCAGGAAATTACAAGTTACCCAAATTTTTAGTCATCAATTATCAGCAATATTTATTCATATTTATTTAAAGTTAAACCATACCATATCAAGGGTTCAAAGTCTTTCACACTGTAATCAAATTCTTTGAATATTTTGAATGGTGGATTTCTTGAGCTTTCAATCATTCGATAATATTCTTGATCAGTTTCCATTGTCTCTGTTTTCTTTTTTTTTGCCTTACATTCCAAAATTTCATCACGGGAGCAGTGCGAATGGCCTTGGAGCATTCGACATTTGTAAACAAGAACAGATCGTGTAACAGAAAACAAATTTCAGTCGAAAGGGTGCATGGACAGTGTTATTCAGAAGCAATTTATTGAGATTTAATCATTATCACTTAATTTTTAATCACTATTTTTTTAAACATTAATTTTTTTGAGAAAATGTAAAGAATTTAAGAAAAAAGAGGAGGAACGAGGATCTTTGGATAAGAAATGAAAAAAAAAAGTCGCCAGAAATAAAGTACACTCTAATATTTCAAAACATTATTTCGGAATATTTAATACTTTAGAATATTAATGCTTCTTATGACATAATATTATTGCTTTTTTTCTATATTTTGCTTGAGTAAACATATTTCTTTAAATTTACGTATTTTTATCATTTTCTTGTCAGTATAAACCAAACTAGAAATAGCATTATTTTAATTTGGAATTGAGAAACTGATAAAGAATATCATCGAATGATTGAAAGCTCAAGGAATTCACCATTCAAAATATTCCAAGAATCTGATTACAGTGTGAAAGACTTTGAACCCTTGATTGAGAAAATAAAAAAACCAACGAATTTGCACTTTGGAGATGCGGTAAAAATCATTTATTCTCCCAATAAAGAAATAGAAATTTTCTATGAATACGACAATCTGCTGAACATGTTCTCGAATCAGATGTTACTTTTGAAAATTTGCTGTATTCACCTTTCACAAATTTGATTGGAAGAAGCGAAAAAAAAATGACAGATGTAAAATCTTTGATGAAATAGCTGAGTGACGACGGAAAAAAGTTTTTTGATGATTTTTTTGAAAAGACGACAGTAAAAAAAAAAACGAAAAATCTGTGGAAACCTAAAAACAGCCAAAAACTACAAACGAGGCAAAAAAAAATCTGTGAAAAAAGAATGTATGGTTTAAGTTTACATAAATATGTATAAATATCGCTGATAATTGACACGATTGTGGGTATTTTACTTTTGGTAAACAATATTTTTTCATCAAAACTGTGTCAAGTATTAAAAGTCAGATCGAATTGATATTACATTTATCAACTAAAAATTTTGGTAACTTGTAATCTCCTGATCCAGTTCTTCTTTTCCGAAAAGGTTGAATACTTAGACTAGTACGGCACACTGCGGAGCTTGCCCGCGCAAAATTCTATCACACCCGCGCTGCGCGTTTGTGTTCAACCCGCTGGGTTTTATATAAAGAATAGTTCAAGGGAGCTCAAACTTTCCAAAAAGT
>WSXT02060498.1:0-12663 GCA_011762715.2 Neuroterus valhalla
AAAAGCGACTGTGCACCCCGCGCTAGCGAGGTGTGACCATTTGCTTGAAGTTTCAAGAGTGTACAAGATCTGCGCACCTATCATCGACTTCCTAGGTCATGTGCTGATACTTTGAAGAACAAGAATCGAGTGCTTTGATTATGGGAAACCAAAGACAACTAGATCTATCCGAATTACGAAGAGTATCTTTCAAGGGAAAACCTCTAGTGCATTTTGGTTCTGTTAAGTATTGAGTCTATTATTGCCGAACACTAAGTATCATGTCTTATGGATGCAAAGTACACGATAACGAGGTTGGTCATCAATTAACCTATCTTCTGTACACAGATGATCTGAAGTTGTAAGCTAGTATAAACCAGAGATGACTTAGGTTAGTCATAAAATAGCTGGGTTTGAGGGTATTCAACATTCCATAGTTAAGAAATGCCCAATGACTGCCTTAACTACAAGTCTTAGATTAGTTCTGAAAAGTTCTTTTAACTCGGCCAGCAAAGTCTGGGCTATTTGCAACACCACTTAACGGGTTCAAATATTTGGGTAAATTATATAAAAGATTAGAAAAATGAAGATTTGAATTATGAAAAAAATTACACAACCCTTGCCAGGCTCTTCTTTTATAGAATTTTAGTTTCCTCGAAGACTTGGAACCGCAGTATTTATTAACATACTTACCATCAATCATTATTATTATACTCAAAATAAATCAGGAGAATTTCGACTACGCTGAAAGAATCTTGGAATAGCGGTTCCACCGCTCTTCGTATCGTAGCGCCACTAAGGCTTCGAGATTACGGCATTATCACTTTTGGGCGATGATGTGCCCCAAATATTCGTCGAATTGCGCTCCCGTTTTCCAGAGACGCTGACGCCGACTCTGACCACGTTGACTTCGAAGTTCTCGAAATTGTGGAGAGCTGTTGAGCCGAATTGAGGAGACCTACTCTACCAACACGTTTGTGCTGCAGCACCTTCGATTTGGGACGCTAGCCCGCCCAAACTGGGAAGGAAGCTATTCTCATTTGTGGTAGCGTTTCGAGTCATGCATTTTGTGCTACAGTTATGCCTGCTGGGCGCATTGCTGATCCAATCTTTTCTCAGTATAGTCTCTCTAAATATCAGTTAAGTTGAGACTGCATTTGGTACCATGCTTTGGTTTGTAAAATGTAAGAGTTTATCCCTCTTCAGGAAAATGTGCAAAATTTGACATAAAAATTACGAAAGTAGCGTTTTTCAAGAAATTCATTCAACAGAAGCCTAAATATATAAGTGTAATATGAAACGTGGACAATTATTCGTTGAAAGATGAATTTGCAAAATCAAAAAGCATATCCGATGGAACAGAAGAAGGATTTGGTAAATACGTAGTTTTCCATATCGGTTAGAACCTGATTAATCTGTCAGTGGTCAAAACTTTACGGTGTAGAAACTTCTCCTGATATTTATTCAAAAATTTTTCATCTTGTAAATCGGATTTTGATTGAGTTATGATCGCGCATTACATTTCCTTCTACTTTTTTTCTACAAATTCCTTTTGAAAACTGCACTTTGCCTATTATGACTTTGAATTATGCTCACTCTCGAGTCAGTTTACGAGCGCCGCCTGGTAAATGTGAACTCTCCTATTGAGGGCTACGCATAACTTGAAAGCAAGTTGATAGTGGAATTTTGAGACGTCCCTTTCGACAAAGCCCAGAAATCTGATCGCTCTGATTACAATGTTAGTAATCTGGTCATCATACGCAAATTTCCCTCGTGTTGTTTGCGCAATCTAGTTCCTTTGTTATTCTAGGCAACTCTTGGTAATCGATCTTGTACTGTGCGATTTTCAAATGTTGAACTGCATTCCTCTCGTAAACAATTAGACCTAAAGAATATCAATGTCATCTTGAAGGTCTGTGCAGTCCGAGGGAGAGCCAATATTTTCTGGAAAATGGTTCATGAAGGAAATTACGTAAATCTTACTATATTCTCGCTTACGCGGAAATTTACTGGCTTCTGAATTACTTGAATTTCTATGATTAAATTAATTCTTGTAGAAAGCAGGTATTGAATAAATTATAAATGTTTTGAATTTTTCCAGATAGCATACAACAATGCCGCTTCCCGAGTACTTGTCGATTGTACAAAGCAAATTCACCTCCGGCGAAATAGTGGTGATCGTATCCTTATATATAATTCTACGCCATCACTTATTTACTAAAATAATTTAATTAATTTTCAAATATGTTTTTCGGTTCAATTTACCCCAAACAATTGAATTTTCTACATTGTTTGTCATACTGTTTTTTCATAAGTTACTCTATCTTACGATAGTATAATACGTACGCGCCAACTGTGATGTAATATATTGCAATAAGTTGCGGAGAAACGAGGGCTACATACTCTCTCAACCATCTCCTAAACAAATTGAATTAAACTCTTTAACGCTGACTTGAATTTCTAGTAAAGTTCCTTCTCAATTAGGCCAACAATCTACATAAGTTATAAACGGAGGTTTACTGACATATTTTTGTTTCAAATCATACAACTCTATTATCTTCGAACTGAAGAGAATCGAACCATTTTGAGCAATTTCTAAATGGCATTTCTATGTATTAGAGTGTATTAGTCATATGTATTAGTCATTTCTCTTGTTTGTTATAATGCTAAAATGTTGACAATCTGTTCTTAAATGTGAAGAAACGTGGCACTGTTTAACCTAAGTCGATTGGGGAAAAAATTTATATTTGACGATTGCGCATATAAAGGTGTTTAGGTTTCAAATCGCGTGGAAATGTGAAATTTGACTTAAATACAGTTTGATGAATGCCTCACTAATTATGAATAATGCATCACGGGAAAATAGAGGATATTTGAATAATCACAGCACTTCTAGACTTACCCTAAAACATCCATTTACGTTTACTTGCACTGTATCCTCGCACCACGGTTCCAGATTTGAGTTTTGAATCCAATTTTCAAAGTAAGTTACGATCAGAAAGAGTACGATTGACGACGCAGTCAAAGTTAACTACCACACTTGAAATGTACAGAAATTAGAAGTAAGGTTGTGGTTTCCGTCCTCCAGGAACCTCATCTGAAGTCACTTCATGCATAGATGACCAATACTAGATTTGCTTTATCTAGGGAATAGAGAGATGGTGCGAGGCCCTCCTTCCGGGCTTGAGAGTACTAGTCCTGTTGGTGTACAATATGCAATCACGTGCCTGCCTGCTCGGATCCGTTGAGTTTGTTTGTTTAAAACTTATTCAGTTGAATTTCATAAATTGTGCTCATCGCGATCTAGATGAAATTTGGCACACAGTAGCTGAAAACATTGTTCAATATGAATTCGAGTGCCTGCCACTCGGGATCGGTTGCGAAGTATCGCTTGCCAATCAAAAACTGGTCAAAGAAAAACGCGGTACTCGTCTCATTTTGATTCGCACGAAAAAAATATGATCATCAGTTCAAGGCACTAGAAATTCATTGGCGAATGCTTGCCTATTCAAAACGTTGCAAAAAGTGCCTTCCCGCCCCATGAAAATCGAGTGCTTTGTGCTTTGCACCGTAGACAGTTTTGCGTGCTCATTCCGATCCGTACCAACATTAAAAACGAACTAGAAAAGAAATCCCAAACCTAATTTCGAGTGCCTTTCATTACAAATATGTTGTCTTATACCGCCTGCTAGCTTTTCAAGGCCGCGCTGTATAGCACGGGCCTGGTGGCTTGCTGTTTCTATACCGTCATCATCATGATAATGTTTGCAAACATGCAACACGTGGAAAGTGGATCAAAAGTTTGGATGAATGTTGGTGTTTCCAATTCTATGCGATACGTCTTCGTTACGTAACTGTATCCGCAGTTAGGTCCTAAGCAATGCGAGTCGCTACCTTGATTCCATGTCTGGACCGGATGCGATATTAATCCATCTTTTTCAGAAGGGGGGGGGGGGGGGATCCCATGATTTTTAACCTTTCAAAGGAACACCAAGTAGCGTTTGCGAAGCTTGAAGATTGCCATGGAGAGATGCACGACGCTACTTTAGGAGAAATCGAGGATTTCATTTTTTAAATGTACAGCTTCGGGGGAAGGGGGGAATGTTAACCCTGTTCGTTTGTTGATTCTCTTGAAAAATTTCAAGTCGTCCATCTCTCCATAGCAATCTCCAAGCACTGCAAAAGCTGCCTGGTGTTACTTTAAATTTTGCAAAATTACGATGAGTTTTTTTCCCTTTCTGAAGAAAGATGGATGATAATCGCATTTGGTCAAGGCATGGAATTCCGCACAGTAATAAAAAAATCTGAATTCCAGTGAAAAAAGTCGGTTGACTTTCAGATGTAATCAAAAGGGTCGACATTCCGTCAATCCTTGACGTAGTATTTCTTGAGTTGAAAATATAACCTACTAATAAGACACGATGGAAATAATAAATAAAAGGTAACGAACTTTATTCCACGTGGAAACTTGAACAATGCCTTTTTTTTATTCAGATCCCTTCAAGTCATTCAAATAATTGAAAAATTAAGATACATGTTAGTTGTTCATTCTATTACTACATATTGCAGATACGGTATTTAAGATCAAATTATCAGTGAAATTCGTTAATTTACTTAATTTAAGGTAATAATGGAATTCAGTTATTCTTAAAAATCAGATTATAGTCTTACTTAGAGGTTGCGGTTCCATAGATCCGCACCTAACTGCGAATACAGTTACGTAACATCGACGTATCGCATAGAATTAGAAACACCAACATTCATCCAATGTTTGGTTCCACTTTTTACGTGTCGCAGGTTTGCGAACATTATTCTGAGGACATCGTTATAGGAACAGCAAGCCACCAGGCTCGTGTTGTATAGATCGGCATTGGAGAGCTGGCAGGCGGTATAAAACAGCATGTTTGTGAAGGTACGTATTTTTTCTAGTTTGTTTTAATTTTGGTACGAATTGGAATGAGCACGCAAGACTGTCCACGGCGCAAAGCCCAAAAGCCCGAAAGCGCTAGATAGGACTATTTTTTGTAATTTTCCCATCCGGGATGAGATCAGCTCGACTTGAATAATTCTGTCTTCCAGTCTATACTATTGGAATAAGCGGATGACATGACATTACCCGGGGAAACCAATTTTGCTGCCCGCCAGCTGCGTGTCGACTTCTTAACACCAGCTGTTCGAGGATCAACATGTCATCTCTCTGGCTATGTGAAACGTACAGGATTCTCATCCATACTTCAAACAAGGATCCTCTTAATAATTCGAGGATCAACATGTTGTCTATCTGTCTTTGTAGAACGTACAGGATTCTCATCCATACTACAAACAAGGATCCTCTTAAATTTGACCTCACATTTTTTCCTAGGTAATGAGCTGATTCCTCCAAAGGTAACGCGTGTTTCTTATATTCGCGAAATCTTATTAGTGATCAGTCATTGTTTTTGAGAATAATTGATTGGCTCATGGTCGTACGATCACTCTTAGGCATAAGGTATTCTTGAAGCGAAAAAGAACATCAACTAATCTCAAATACCTGCATTATATCCAGTGAGGACCTCCGGGACCCGGTGCTCATTTTCATTTAGATACATGTTCTTTATTCTAGATATTTGATTATCCAAGATATTACATTTCTTGGTCTTTATATCCGATACTAAGTTTCGGTTGTAGTTGTGTTCTATAAACAAGTATGGAAACTCAAAAACCGAATCTCAAACCCAGTTGTAAATGCGGTTTGAAGCGATTGAACGCGCAGAGCACCCATCAATGGTTCGGCAAGCATTGCCGTTCGTTTCAGAGTTTGAGTTGACGAATCTGATGAAAGCCCAATGAAGAATCGGTAAGACAATCGATGTTTTTATCGACGGATCGACTTTACAAGGATCTGGTGAATTGCTACAATGCCAGTATTGTCCCTAATCGCAGGGGTTACATGGTGCGCCTGCACACTCCGTGGTGCCAGGAACACTTAAAGGTTTTGTACCTTTCACAGAAAGTGTTTTAGAACCGTGCCGTCGACCTACCACGAAGAAACATGTACGTGGAACGCTCCCTCAACCGCTGCAAGAATAAGCTGCAGACGAGGATCAGGAACCGACGTTGGGATCCACTGCTGAAATGCGGCATCCCTTGAGAGGCGATGACGATTTCAGTACAAGGAGAAACATTAACATCCAGGTTCCTCTGAAGCCCCATGAATTGTCTGAAAGAGATGAAACCGTTCACGAAGCAATCTCGGAGGAGACCCTCTCTCAACCATCACTTGCCCAGTCGGATCCTTACCTCGTATTTGAAGTCGGAAATGCATATTCCGCAGTGGCTTTCGGCAGGACGCACTGCACTCCCTCAGGACAAAGGCGACTTGTCCAACCCAAGGAACTACAGGCCCATGACTTACCTAAACACGCAATATGAGATCTTTATAGCTACCCTAACTGATAGGATTTTTCAGACAATTGGACCTGTATTACGAGAGATTCCCAAACAACGTAGATCGAAAAAAGGCGCAGCTGGCTGTCGGTAAAACCTGCTGATCGACAGGTGTGTCTGCAAAGACGCTGAATACGACCATCGCAACATGTCGATGGTCTGGATTCATTACCAGAAACCTTTCGATTGATCTTCCCATCGACTTATCATCTGTTTCTTTGAAAGATTGAAGGTCCACCCGTGTGTAGTAGGATTCATAGAGAGTTTGATCGGCCTCTGGAAAATCAAATTTACTACTTCTTCTGGAAAGCATCTTGCTACAACCAACAGTGTCACTGTACAGAGGGGCGTCTTCCGAGGTGACATAATGAGTTCCCTTCCTCCTCTGCATAACACTATTCCCACTGTCTCGCACTATGCGATTCTAATGGGTACCTCTTCGGCAGAGCTAGTGATCGAGAGCATAAGGTAACTCATATCTTTCGTATGGGTTATTTGGATATCTATGCTTCTGGAAAAGAGCTATGAAGCACCTTGGCGCTGGGGATACCTACTAATGCCCAGGCGACACTGTGAGCCGCATTCAGGATTAGTCGGGCACTACGTCACTCATCCTAGGATCGTGAGACGTGGATAAAGGTGGAGTTTACCGCGGTTCAAACGGAAGCTCGTATCATTTTCCTGAATGACTTTCACTTCTAGGAGGACCCTGCATTTGTTGTTCAGCCAATATTTTATTCATGCATGTATATAGTAAATTCGGTTACTCTTGTGTCTAGCTTTGTTTATTAGTCGTAATTTCACCAATGGGAAAATCTAGTATCAACAATTTATATTCAAGCGTTATTTTAAAAGTGTTATATGGATGTTTAAAATTGTTCAGGAGTTTCTTTGACCGATCTTTTATTCATGAAAAGCATTAGAATGGAAATTTTTGTTCATAATTCTTACCAGAATCTAATTGCCGATGTTGTTGGTTCAAATGTGTTTGTTATTTAATAATTTGTCGATTGTAAGGTATTTATATTCATCTGTCACTATTGTGGTTTTAATAATGTAACAATTGTCTGCTCTTAACTGTTGAATAAAATTGTTGACTTGCATATATTCCATCCTTACTGTTAGCGAACTCTTAAAGGTTTAAAATTGTTACAATTGTTTCTTAAATTCCAGATATTTCTCACAATGCAGTAAAGATTCATATAAAACATGTTCGCTGATAAAGCTCCTCACAAAAATAATTTGGCATAAAAGGAGGGTTTCTTCTTCAATACAATTAATACTTATTCTTCCATCTCCTTGAGATAGTTATCAGGTCTCACGGTGAGATTGCAGACTGATGGAAGCTTTTAAGCCAGGGATTTCAATCAAATTAACTAACGGGCATATATGTGACGTGCGCCGAAGAAAGGGGGCTTTCTCTAGAAAAATCGAAATCGAGGTTTCTCAACCTTCCGATACTTTTTATGTTGCGCTTTTTATTAAAACAATCGAAAATAAATTTCGAGTTTTATTATTGCTGATAATTGAATTTTTATTTTCCCTCTCTCACACAAGTCGCGTGTATCGGGTCGACTTTGACCGCTCGCCCTGAAAAATTTCATTTTTCAGAGTAAGCCACCTTTCTTCGGCGCACTTCACATATGTTGATTTGATGATGAATGTAAGGAAAATCAATGTCAATATATATTCTGATATTCAAATTTTGCATTCAAATATTACCTTATTGTTATTTCATCCAACTTTCTAGATGATGAACGAGTTGAGATCGACAAGGTTCCGAGGGTGTTTTATTTTTATCCGCTAAATGAATTATAGAAACATTGATATCACAGCACTCGAAGAATGATAACTTTGTGAAATCGAGTGACTGGATAATTTCTTCTCTTAGCTTGGGGGAGGTTTTCAGCGATGCCCTCATGTGTCTCATGCGGTCACCCTTGGGTCACACGATGCACCGATAAGGAGGACAATTATTTGAACCAAATATACTTGTAAGAGTCGCTGTAGCTGCTCTTTGAGGCCTTTATATCTCTCTTTCTTTTCCACTGCTTGGACTGTGATGTTGTGGTCGGCTGAGGCCGAGAATTCGATCACGAACATTA
The DNA here is from genome assembly GCA_011762715.2 of Neuroterus valhalla. Taxonomy (NCBI): domain Eukaryota; kingdom Metazoa; phylum Arthropoda; class Insecta; order Hymenoptera; family Cynipidae; genus Neuroterus; species Neuroterus valhalla. The sequence continues at coordinate 8,511 of WSXT02060498.1, forward strand.
TTCGTTCCCGTTTGTCAAACAGTACGTTGTCGACAGTTGACTCTCTTCTTTGAAGCATTCGGCAGGGCAGTGTCGCGTTTGTTGAAAACGACATACCCCAAGGGAATAGAAATCTCTTCGCTGGTTCCGATCGGGTGCAAGCCCCGGTGGCCGGCGCCGGTCCCAGGGATTTGGGGGGGGGGGGGACAAACATATGAAAATGAAAAGAATAAAAAAAAACGAAAAAAACGAAAACAATGAAAACAGTTATCAAACGTCATCGTGGATCGGGAAATGGGGAACCATTTTCCGATCCACGAAAGTAGGCTAACCAAAAGAGTTCGTAGGCAAAGGGCAGGGCCGTCTCATTCGGAAACATGGTCTCTTCCCCACATTCGATCTCAAGAAATGAAAAGAAAGGTGCCTCCAAAATACCGGAAGGAAACACCCCAAAGAGGAAGGACGTATACTCAAAAGCCTCCGCCGCCATTCCCAAGCATCTTGAGATGGAGACGGAGACCGAGGATACGCCTAAACCCTAGAAAGAAGATGGTCCCTGGCAAGAGGTCAAAAGAGGACAGGACAACGTTGCCTTTAGCCAAGCGGCTACTAACGCGATTGGAAGCAAGGCCGAGGCTCAGTCGCTGATCGTCAGGGAGACATTAGCGATAATAGATCTTGACGAAACAACAACGGAGGACGAGACTATCGAGGCCGTGAGGACGAAATTGGGGAAAGTGGATATGGAAATACCGTGCAAGCCATCCTCCAGATACGGGAAGCGAAGGTGGCGTTGATCCAGCTGCCTCAGACCGACGCGAGAGCCTTAAAAGAGGAAGGCGAAAGTCAAAATTGGTTGGATTACCTGTAGAACTCGGGAAAGAATCGAAGTACCCAGGTGCTCTGAACACCTTGGCTACGGGCACACCGAAAGAAACTGCAGTAATCCCGACAGGAAGAAGTCCTGCTGGAGATTCGGTGAACCAAACCACAAGCACAAAGAGTGCACCAAAGACCCGAAGTGCACGACATGTACGGACAAGGGAATTGTGGAAACAAACCACATTCCTGGCAGTTGATTTATTGCTCTTCAGCGAGCAATGTAAAAAGCCAGACCTCTCGACCCGGTACCAAGACTCAACTGGCAGGGCAGGGAATCAAATCCTTAACCCAAAGCTTCAGATCTGCCAGTTTCTGGAAACGGACAGTGGACATGCGTGGGTAGACGTGGGGGGTATGCGGATCTACAGCTGCTTCTTCCTCTCACCGAACGACCAACAAAACAAGTTCGAGGCAGAAATCCAGGACCTCGAAGATAGTACAAGATCAGCAGGGGAGAAGTTCTCACAACCGTCGATTTCAACAGCAAACCACCACAATGGGGAGAAACCAGGCTGGACAAAAGAGGTACTATAGTGGAGAAAATGGTGGCAAGGAGTGACTTGACGGTTGTGAACACGGGTCAAGAGTTCACCTTTACAAGAGGTGACGCCGGATCTGTTATCGACCTGACAATCGCGAGTGCCGGAGTAGCCAAGAGAATAGAGGACTAGAGTGAAAGCTAAAGCGCTTCATGGAAGAAACTAAACTCATGGACGAGCCGGATTGGGTAAAGAAACCGAAAGAAGCGAAAACCCTAGTCAAAGCTACCAGAAAGAAAGTGATTGCAGCACGTGACGCGTGTGCACCGCGACGCAGATTCGAAAAGAAAAACGAGAATTACATGTACTGGTGGAATGACCGACTCAAATGCCAACGCCAAGAATGCCTGGAAGCAAGGAGGGAGTGTACCCGCTCCATGGGAAACAGGCCACGCAAGATGAGAGCAAGCCAGCTGCATTGCTGGAAGAAATTGCTTGCGGAGGTAATATGGAAATAAGGGTACTTTTCCTGGACTCAATGGGGAAACTTCTGGAACGATTGATCCTCCAAAGACTAGACAATCACATGACCAGAGAATACGGCGTGTCTCAGAAGCAGTTCGGTTTTCGAAAAGGACACTCAATTATGGACGCGATTCAGGCAGTAGTTGACATGGCAAGGAAGGCAAGGGACAAGACCGGGAGACTCTATAAAAAGGGTTTTTGCGCTCTCGTCTCTATAGGTATACGCAACGCTTCCAACTCGGTACGTTGGAAGGACTGTATTGAAACCCCGGAGAGCAAAAGGGCATACCTTATTCGTATGCTTGACGACTACCTGAGCGACGGATGGGTAATCTAGCAAGGAAACTCTTGGACCATCAAGGAGAAATGACGTGCGGTGCGCCACAGGGCTCAATGATAGGTCCCATTATATGGAACATCACTTATGGTGACTTCCTGGAAATTTACCTGCCCGAAGGCTCTGAACTTGTGGGATTTTCAGACGATACGCTTATCGTTTGCGTAGCGGATAACGTCGATGTCCTAGAGCGAAGGATCAACGAGAGCCTGAGGAGAGCCAAGCGCTGGCCGGATGAGAGAGGCCTTCAAATGGCCATTCACAAAACAGAAGCTGTGTTGGTCACAGATCGCAGATCGCAGGTCCAGAGAGGGCTAAGTGGAGGGTTCTCGCATTCGTCTTCCACTCGTAGCTGCATTATGCAGCACCAGTGTCGGCAGCGGTTGCGTAGAACTATTCTCCGGGAAGAATGTTGGCGTCGGCACAGAGAGCGGTGGCACTGAGAATCGTCTCAGCCTACCGTACAGTTTCCACCAGTGTGATACTGGTTCTCGCAAGTGTCCCACCGATAGATCTATCAGCTATGGAAAGGAAGGAAATTTACTACCAGAATAAGGAACCAGCTTGCCTTGGGAGTGAAGAGGAGAACAGGCGAATCAAGGCTGAAGTGAAGAAGGAAGCCAGAGTCAGACTCACACGTGAATGATAGGAGCGCCGGCTAAAATCGAACACGGGCAGATGGACGCAACAGCTTATCCCACAGCTTCGCACGTGGCTAGAGAGAAAGCATGGTGAAGTTGGATTTCACCTTACGCAAGCACTAACCGAGCTAACACACGCTATTTTTGTGTCAAAAGTGGCAGACACACTGACATGAGATGAACACCGAAACGGGCATAGAGGTTAAGCCCGAAAATGTTGTCTCTTATGGTGGAGTCTGAACTAAAATGGAAAAGCATAGAGACATTTATTGTCAAAACTATGCGTGAAAAGATCAACGGAAGCCGAGGATCAGTATCAACAGGTGAACCAATGTAGCCACGAAGGTATCGGCAAGGACAGGGATGACGGGAGAGTCGCTAACACGAATTAAAAGGGACCTCTGCTCACGATGCTAAAGCCTTAACGGGCAGTACTGTGAGTAGATCCATAGGCCCAGGAAACGGAGGTTTCAGGTTAAGTCGGTATGTCTAGCATCGTCCTGGAAAAGTCTGGTACAACGTCATTAAAAGATTTTCCTTTTTTCTTCTGTAAAAAAAAATAATAAGAATAAAAAAAAGGTTCTCAGCTGCCTGTTCCGCAGCTTTGTAAGGGAACGCTCCTTACCCAATCATTTCGTGATTCCTGTCCATTGCCAGGAGAAGATTTCTATCTTTTGCGACGATGTAGGCCGTACCCACAATAATTTGGTAATAAAAGCATTCGAGGTTGAGAAGTCTGCGCTCGCCTTACGGCGTGCGATGTATAGGCGCGGAACGGACGACCTGATATGCAAGATTTCCTTCATATGCATGACCTTACGCGCAGTGCTGTCAGGGTCGTCGAGTTCCTTCTTCGTCAACGGAATCACCTCAAACGGATAGAGTAGAACCGGGACAGCAAGTATGTAAGTCGCAGATACATTGTTCAACGGTGACAGGTTGGACAACTAAATCCGTCGGAGAAGTTGTTTGGGTCTGGTTGAAGAACCTGCTTTAGGCCCTGAATGTGGCTCACAGGAACGCCTAGGTATTTGCAAGTTTCTCCAGCACCAAGGTGTCTAATAGCACCTCCGTCCACAAGAAATTTGTCAACGCTTCAGATGAATCTTGGCACTCTTCTCCATTTCAAAGCCCACACCGACTTCTCGTGGGTTCCCCTTGAGGATTCTTAGAGCATTCTTGAGATACTTTTTCCCCAAAGCATAAATCTTTAAGGGGGTGAATAGGTTTAAAAGGAGTTTTTTTAACGATTTTTATAATTTTTTTGCCGATGAAAAAATAAATGTAATTTATTTATAATTTGTGAACAT
>WSXT02060520.1:0-12662 GCA_011762715.2 Neuroterus valhalla
TTGCTAGTTTTCTCGGCTGGGGTACAAAAGACCCCATGTGGCAAGTATGCGACTTTCAAGACGTGTGGCATTTAAGGTTTAATACAAATAATTGTTCAAACAAATTATTATTGTTTATGGCTTTCTTCTCTTAGATTAGTGCTAAAAAGTTGCGGTTTTTTGTAAACTCTTAAGCTTTTTGTCTACTTTTCAATTAGTGAGGTAATAATTAATTCGACTTAAGAAACATGATTACTTAAAAAATTTATTATTGTTTATAACCATTGTCTCTTAGAAAAGTGTTCGAAAGTTGTGATTTTTTCTAAAATGTTTAAGTTGGCACTGAATGGAATTTGAATGAAATGGAATTAGATTGAATTTAATTGAATAGATTTATTTGTTGGTTGAATAAGATTGTCTTTTATTTGAAATAATTTTTTTTTTAAATATCAACCATCATATTTTTGATTAAAAGTTTATATTTTTGGGTCGAAGATTCAGCTTCTTTTTAATCAATTTTTTTTGAATACTAGAAAAAGAACAAAAACGATTTACTAAAGAACAATACAAAACTATTTGAAATATGATTCTCTCTAATGTTTATTTATTATTCGTTCCCAACTAAAAAGGTAAAGCAAAGGTAAACATTTCAGAAAAAACCGCAACTTTTTAGCACTAATCTGAGAGAAGATAGTCAAAAATAATAATATTTTAATTAATCAATTTGTTTTGTTAAATAAATTGAATATTAACTCACTTCAAGGGAAAAGTGAGCAAAAAGTGAAAATTTCAGAGAATACGGCCAGTTTCTACCGCCAAGCAAAGAAAATATTATTAGCAATGATAATAAAATGTTTAAACAATTTTTTTTAAATGAATTAATTATTACTTTAATCTAATTGGAAAGTCATAAAAAGTTAAAAGTTTTAGGAAAAAACCGCAACTATGTAGTAGTAATATAGAAGAAGATAGCTATAAATATTTACAATTTGTTTCAACATTTATTTTTGCTAAATTATAATAAATTATTACTTACTTTAACTGGAAAGTAGCCAAAAAGTTGAAAAATTCAGAAAAAACCTTGACTTTCTAATCCTTTTCTAAGAGAAAAAAAATGAACAATAATAAATTGTTTAAAAAATTAAAATAAACATCTTATTATCAGGCTAAAGGAGTATTTTATCTATTCGAAACAATCTGCGTTAAAAAAAACGCAAAAAAATGATAATTAGCGCCAAAAATTCGGAAAACCCATTTTTTGACTTATGGGGTTTTTTCGGGACCCTATAAAATAGACTTATGGAGGTGATATTTGGAAATAAATATTTCATTCGCATTCTATGACTAATTGTGACGATAAATGGTGAATTCCGAACTCGATTCACCTAATATTGAGAATTCTGTGTTAAACTCCATCGGGCTTGCGCCACCTATAAATATTATTTTTCTTCAAAACAAAGAAGAGCGTTTAGTTTTTTGTGGATTCGAACCAATTTCCGGGCGTTTTGCATAAATATTAAAAACAAAATTTCTAATGCATTTTTGGACCATCCTAGTGAACACTGTACAGAAATCTTCAACGATTTTCAGAAGAACTCCTGTTTTTTTATTCATTGTGGTTAAATTTAGGGTGAACCAAAATCGTCTGTGTTTACAATTGCGCAAACAAGCGGGTTTAGCTGGTTTGAACCAGTTGAGCCATAAAGAAAACCCCCTTTATATACTCGGACAGAAATATTTCGAACGGTGACACCGTCGGAAACGTCGCTTGGAGCAAAGGTTGGACCATGTTTGACCCTCTGCTGTAGGAATTTGCTTTTACGATTTCTCTCTTTCATGAGAGCCTCTCTACATCCTCTACGAAACAGCGCTAAAAGTACTGTAAAAAATGTTCGGTAATAAGCCACGTCAGGCCTCGTGGGGTCTTTTAGGATCCTCAGTCAAAAATCCTCGTTTTTTAGATTTTAATGCACATTTTTTATTATTTCTCTTGTACCCCATGAATTCCGCCTGGTCGTCTTCACTGGACAAGAGCAGTTTTCATAGGGATTAACTGCCTTTATTTTGAGCTTCATTTATATTCGTTTCTTCTTTGAGCAACGCGATTGTATTTAGAAAGACTGTCATTCCAACGGTGTCCAACGATTATTCTTATTTCCACCATGGGGCTAAAAATAATCACGGGGTTGGAAAAATGACATTGCTCGTTAGTGTTTTTGTATTTTTCATCCGCAAAGATAATTAATCAGGCTGGTTCTTGATCAACTTGGTAAATTAGTGGATAAATACTGTAAATCAATCAAGGTTTGAATTGTTAATTGCCTTGACCTGGACTTAAATTTAGATGTAGAGTTGCCTTCATGTCAAAGATTGAATTCGTATATTCTCTGGGAATCATCTTCATGGAATAGATGATGTAAATGTAAACTGAATAATTTACAGATATATATCACCTAAAGAAGTTAATTAATCAGCTTTACTTGACCATCGGTTTTGGTCATACCCATCAAAAATGCTAATTAAAAATTGAAAATTACAATTTGACGTAAAACCATGTAAGATATGTAAGAACGTTTAAAAGACAAGTTTCCCGGAAGCCTACCATTTCCGAGATATATCAGGTCTTAAAACTTTTTGAGTTTACTTAAAGATTCGCCAATGAACGATCACGGATTCTTCAGATTGGGCTTTTTGAATGCTCTTCTAGCGATTCCCGCGAGGGGATGTTTTATGGTATTTTTTTCAACAAAATTTGACAGATTGACTGTACTAGTAGTATTCCGGAAAAGGAATATTTTTGAATTATGGTAGAAAGCTGGTTTACATTGTTCATTGCAAATTCATCGTTTTTGAGTTGAGAAATCAACTACTTGTTTGAGATTTGAACTTGTTTGTTGAAAATCAATTTTTTTTTTTGTAAAGTTGCATTATTTTGATTCAAAATACACCTCTGGTTGAAATTGTAACTACTTTGTTAAAAATCAATATATCTTTTTTGGTGGAAAATCAAGTATTTAGTATTGCATTGATTTTTGAATATGAAAATAAAACTATTTCTTCAGAATTTATGTACTTCGTGGAAAATTAACCTTTTTTGTAGAAAATTAATCTTCATGGTCAAAAATGTATATTTTTTTTTTTGCTTAAAATACATCTATTAATTTGAAGATTCATCATTATACCTGAAAATTCATCAGTTTCGTTGATAATCAATTACGTGGACTGAAAAAACTTTCATTTTTAGTGGGTGATCCATTTTCATAGTTCAAATCTCAACCATTCTGTTGGAAGATTATGTTCATCATTCCAGTTAAAAATTCGTCTTTCTGTGGTTTGAAATTCAACTTCTTCAGTTAAAAATTTACAATTTCATTTGATTTTTCATCATTGTGTTTATAAATGTAATAATTGGTTTGACAGTTAGTTTTTTTTTTGTTATAAGTAATTTTCTTTAACTGAAAATTTAACTTATTTAATTGAAAATTCCAAAGCTCCAGTTAAAAATTCATTTTTCAGTTAAACATCCATTTATTCCAATTTAAAAATTGAGCAATCAAATTTTTGTTAACAATTTATCTTTTCTAGTAAAAGTTAATTCATCTATGTGAAAACTCAACTCATTCAGTAAAAGATTCTCTTTTTTAGGATAAAACACTTATGCTTGGTTTAAAATTAGTTTTTTTTAACCTAAGAATGTTACTGTTCCATTTTTGGTTGAAAATAATTATTTTTGACTTAAAATTCGACTATTTTGTTAAATTATATTTTCACTTAGAAAATGATTCTTTCCATTTTGAAATTATTCTTCTTGTTTGAATATTCACCTTCATGGTTGGAAATTGAAGTGCTCCATCCAAATATTTATCTTTTTAGTTGATTGATTGATTTTTCTTAATTGTGAGTTTGATTGTTCCAATTTTTGTAAAAAAAAGTATATTTTTTTGTTAAAAATTAGAGTATTCTTTCCAAAACTGATTTATTTTGCAAAGCTTGATTTGTTGTGTTAAAGGATTTTCAGAATGAACGTCATGATGAGAAATAAATACTAGAGTTTTGCGACAAATATAGATATGTTACTTCTAGTTGACCGGGAAATTTCAAAAACTTGACCGTGAAGCACCGAGAAATGGCCGGGAATTTGAATATAAGAATAATAACTATTTCAACGAAAAAAGATTGATTTTTTACGAAATAGTTCAAACCTCAACTTGAAAAACATTGAACAATTTCCTATGAATTTTCTACCAAGAATATTAATGTTCTGGATAAAGAACGAACTCCCAGGAAAATCCATCAATGTCGAACCAAATAGGTAAATTTCCAGCTAAAGAACAATAGTTTTGAACAAAAATAGAACAACATTTCCAGTTTACGAAAATTTTCCTTAGCATGACAAAAACGAATTTTTGTTTCTATTGAATAATCATATTCTTTTTTTTTGTGTTTAAAAATTCAAGTTTTTTGCTGATACTTCGCCTTCTTGATTTGGAAATTCATGTATTTTGGCTTAAAAATTCATCTTTTTGGTTGAAAATTCAACTATTTTCGTAGAGGATTAGACAGTTTTGTTGAAATTTGCGTACTTTGTGGTCAAGTCAATTTCAACTTTACTCATTGAGGATCAATTTCTTGGAAATTTATTTTTCTGGTTAGAGATTAATCACTTCGATTGAAATTTGACCTTTCTTGTTGAAACTACATTTTTTTTAGTTCGGGATTTTGTTTTCAACTGAAACTTTAATTACTCCACTTTTAAATATGGATTCATTTCTTTATTCGGAAGTTCAAATATTTTGCTTCAAAAAAATTTTTTTTATAGTTAAATACTGGTGTTTCATTTTTTGTTGAAAGATCGTACTTTTGGCTTGAAAATTCAACAATTTGGTTGACTTTTTTGGTTTTCTTAACTAAAAAATCTTGTTTGGGTAGAAATGCGACTACTTATTTCAAATTTCAACTACTTCATTAAAAAATCATCTTATTCATTGACGATTTATCGCATATAAGTCGACAATTCCTATTTTTTGGTTAAAATTCTACTATTAATTAGTAAATTTGTCTTCTCTGTCAGAATTATTCTTCTTGTTTTTGAAATTCATCTGTTCGGTTAAACAATCAAATTGTGATTAAAGTCTAAAATCGATGGATTGAGGTTATTATCATTCATAAATGTGCTTTATAAAATTATTTTCCTTCTATTTTTTTTCTTTTAATTTGACGGGCACAACAAATTCGGCGAAAATTTTCTTGTCAAGTCGATAAGATAAGTGTCATCTTATCCTCTTCGAAAAAAACGTATTTATGCTACATTCATCAAGTGTCAAAAGATAACATTTAATAATTACCCTTTTTGCAGAAGTTTGAAATTTCGAACTCATTTTTTAACAGTTTTTTCTACATAAAAAGGCGGGTGGTTCCTCTGACATTTTATTATGCAGAAGAATTGTTTTAATTTTGAAAATTCGTATTTTTTTGTGGTTTAACTTTGAAGTTTTTCTCTCAAATTCAAGTTTTTCTCTAATAAAGCTGGATTATTTTGTACAAAATTCAACAAGTTTGTATTTAGGCAGTTAGGTAGGATTTTTTATCAGTTTTTTTCCCATAAAATGTCGGGTGGTTTCCAATTACATTTCCAAGAGAGACACTTTCTTTAATGCCTCAGTTGACACGAATACTCAATAATATCCGCATACCTCTATCGGTCTGCTAAATACGCGTTTTTTTCTCAATATTTCACGAAATGTATGTTCTAAATATTTTTGTGTGTAAAAGTGACAATTTTTAATGTAGAAGAATCTCTAGTTGGCAAAGCTACATGATTATATGAGGATGAGTACCTTATATTTGCCCTTCTAACTTGCCCTGAAATTTTATTTAGCAGAAGAATTGTTTGTTTTGTTAAAAATCTGTATTTTTTGTGGTTACACAATGGAAGTTTTTCTCTCAAATTCAAGTTTTTTTTAATGAAGCTAGATCAAGTTATCATTAAGTAAATTATCAAGAAGAAAAGTTTTGTGTCAATCGAGCAAGATGAGTTTTCTATGTGGATTTTTAAATTAAAGAGACTTCACCAAAGTAGTAGAATCTTCAAGAAGAGAATTAGATTTTAAGCAAGAACTGATTGAATGTTTAACCAAATAGTGGAATCTTCAAGCTAAATGTAGGGGAAAGTGGGGAATTCTGAGAAACACATCATTTTTGCACAATATCTCTGCCAAAAAATTTTTATTCAAACACTAAGAATCTGGACGTTTTTTATATGTAAAAACAAAACCAACACCAACAAGCCAAGCACTTTATTAGTGCTAAGAAAATGGGCTTAGAATGATTATTAAGAAATTATTTCAAAGAATATAAGTCACTTTCACAATTTTTGCACGTGAAAACATTGACAGCATAATCAAGCTTATCTCCTTTATTAGCGCAAAAGCGCGGCATGGTGGCTGAAAAATGGGAAATAGTCAAGAATACCAAACAAAATAGAATTTAACGTACCGCGAAACACTGATATGGAGTGTCTCACAGTTCCCCACGATCTATGTTTTGCATTATAGCGGTGTGTAAACGACTAAAAGACTTTCCGTCTAAAATGAATTGTGTGAGTCGGAGGGCTAAAGCTGAACGGGAAAAATTGCATAATTACTCGAGTGGGTTTTGAACAGCACTTCCAAAACATGGGCAAACACAGGAACGCGAGGAAACACTGGGAAACTCGATTCTCGAGTCACGGTCATAGCGAAGGATACAAATGGCTACGCATAATTATTGCCCTTATTAATATGAGCTCTGACTGAGATAACACAATGTAAGCTGTTCCGATCCGTCACCGTTGACACGTGCGCAAATCACAGCGCTGTCTCACGATTCTCCACGTCTCACAATTCCCCACTTTCCCCTACAAAATTCAACTAGTTCGTATTTGGGTAGTTATGTAGGATTTTTTAACAATTTTTTCCCCATAAAATGGCGGGTTGTTCCCAATTACATTTTCAAGAGAGACACTTTTTTCACTATCTCAGTCGACACGAATACTTGATAATAAACGTATGTCTTAAGCAGTCTTCTAAATACGCGTTCACTTTTCTGAAATTCGGCAAAGCTACATGATTATACGAGGATGAGTACCGTATATTTGCCCTTTTTACTTGCTCTGAAATTTTATTTAGTTGAAGAATTGTTTGTTTTGTTGAAAACTCATATTTTTTGTGTTTAAACTTAGAAGTTTTTCTTTTAAATTCAAGTTTTTCTTCAATGAAGCTAGATTATTTTGTATGATTTTGGATTTTTAGCAGTTTTTTTCCTGCATTCCATGGTGGGTGGTTTCCAATTACATTTCCAAGAGAGACCCCTTATTTTATTGCCTCAGTCGAAATGAAATCTCAATAATATCCGCACGTCTCTATCGGTCTGCTAAATACGCGTTTTTTTCTCAATCTTTCACGAAATGTATATTCTGAATATTTTTTTGTGTAAAAGTGACAATTTTTAATGCAGAAGAATCTCTAGTTGGCAAAGCTACATGACTATATGAGGTTGAGTACGTTATATTTGCCCTTCTAACTTGTCCTAAAATTTTATTTAGTAGAAGAATTGTTTGTTTTTTGTTGAAAATCCGTATTTTTTGTGATTACACAATGGAAGTTTTTTTCTCAAATTCAAGTTTTTTTTCAATGAAGCTAGATAAGGTTATTAATAATTAAATTATCAAGCAGAAAAGTTTTCTGTCAATCGACCGAGATGAGTTATCTATGTTGATTTTTAAATTAAAGAGATTTCACCAAAGTAGTAGAATCTTCAAGAAGAGGATTAGATTTTAAGCAAGAACTGATTAAATGTTTAACCAAATAGTGGAATCTTCAAGCTAAATATACAAATTTTCAACGCAAAAGAAGATGACTTCCACAAAAAAGATAAATTTTCAACAATATAAGTAAACTCCCAACTTTTCACTTTTCACCAAATAGCTGATTTTTCAACTAAAAAACATAAAGTCTTCAATCAAAAATATAATGCTTAAATCAGCTTAGAAATAACAGTGCTTCCCACGAGTCTCAGGAACGTGATTATTAATTATCTATACAGGGTTTCGTTCTTACAATATTTATTATCTAATCTTTTCTCTACTCGCTTATACTTTCACATTTATATCGAAATTCTTGGATTATTAAGAAATAACTTTCTCAATTTTTTGAGTAAATTTGATAACACTAATAATTACTATGAGAAAAAAAACTAAAAAGAAATCTTGAAAGCAAACATCAGTATATAATAAGTTTCGAAATAAATTCCAGATCCAGGAAGTGAGTAATATTCTTCAAAAATATTTACATATTAATCCCAATTATAGATTCAGTTGAAAATGTAATTTGAATTCGTAATAGAATTACTATGTTGAATAATTGATGCCTGAGTCTGTGCTCACTACAATTTAATCGCTGAAATATGATAATTAGTTTCATTATATAATTACAATGGTGGCGAGTTAACCATTGCTTTCATACAACATTTCACCACAAAGATCATTTAGAATGCCGTGTTTACCGCAGATGTACTGCAACACAGTGAAATGACAGACACTATTCGCGTGAATCTATCCGCATATGCTAAATGTGATTGACAATGGTTTGTGTTGAGGGGAACGAGGATCTGAAAGCAACAATAAATAACGTCGTCACTTTCTACAACTAGATGCAGAGAACAAGTATGGAAAACCAAGTGAAAGGAAAGGGGTTGCTGTTAAGGAATAATGTACCCATTTGCAATCGTATACCACATATATAAATAAAAGCTGTTTTAACTTTTTGTTATATATTAATTATAAATTTCTACATGGAAGTCTTATGGGTCGATGATAAGGATCTAGGAATCTATATAGCAAGGGTTAGCGAGAAATGTGTAGAAGAATGGATAGTTTCAAAGAGATGGATAGATTTTAAAAGAATTCATAGAAGTCGTGCGCTGCTTATTCAAATGACACTATTTTCCAACAACACCACTTCGGCACGAGTCGCTGATCAATCTCCCTAGCAACCTCCCTGGGTGGGGAGCTTTACAAAGCCAACGCGCGTCACGCTTCACACATGAACAAATAAATGAACAAACTGACTAATAAGCTCATAGGGTATTCTATACTCTTTATTCCAACCACATACACTATAGGCAAAGCTCTCCAGGAGGACCCATGAGCATAAACAATCTTTCGTTTATGGCGTCTGCACACATATATAATAAAACAACTTTCCTCACGAAATCCTTATTATTATTTTATATATTATTTTTCGAATTTGTATGCAAAACGACCGGAAATTGGTTCGGAACCACGAAAAAATAAATGCATTTAAAAGAAACAAAAAAAAAAAACATTTAGAGGTAGCGTAAGCCTCATGAAGTTTAACACGTATTTCCCATGAGAAAAAAAACGTTTTTAAAAATTTTATTTTATTTATTATTTTATTTTATTAATTTTTTCGAAATTCGCCATTTCCCTTCACAATTAGTCACAGAATGCGAATAAAATATTACTTTTCAAATATCAACCCCATAAGTCTATTTTATAGTGTCCCAAAAAAATGAAATACTACTTTATACTGATAATTAGATCTTTATTTACGTTGCTTAAACAATTTATTATTGTTTTTGAAAACTTTCTCTTAGAAAAGGGTTAGAAAGTCAAGGTTTCTTCTGAATTTTCCATATTATTTTGAACGTTTCAGTTAAAGCGTGGTAATATTCAATCAAAGTTAACAAAAATATTTTTTTTACAATTTTTTATCAATTATAACAATATTATCTTAGAATAATGCTACGAAGTTGCGGTTTTTTCTGAAATTTTTAACTTTTTGGCCACTTTTCACTCAAAGTAAGTAATTATTTAATTCAATTTAGCATAATTAATTGTCTGAACAAATTGTAAATGTTTATAGCTATCTTTTTCTCCATTAATACTACATAGTTGCTGTATTTTCCTAAATTTTTGATCTTTTTATCACTTTTCAATTAGATTAAAGTTCCCCCTTACCGAGAAATAATTCATTCATGTTAAAAAAATGGTTTAAACAATTTATTATCATTGCTAATAATATTTTCTTTGCTTAATGATAGAAACTTGGGATTTTTTTCCGAAATATTTAATTTTTTGCACACTTTCCCCTTGAAGTGAGTTAAATTTCATTTGTTACAAAAAACTAATTGTTTGATTGAAATATTATTGTTTTTGGCTATTTTCTCTTAGATTAGTGCATAAAAATTGCGGTTTTTTCTGAAATGTTTAACTTTGCTTTACCTCTTTAGTTGTGAACAAATAATAAATAAACATTAGAGAAAATCATATTTTAAATAGTATTGTATTGTTTCAAGTGAATTATATTTGTTCTTTTCCCAATGGTAAAAAAAGAAATCTAATACAGCAAAAAAGGTGAATTCATTCATTTTCATTCATTTCATATCGACCAAAGAGTTTAATTTTCGACCTGAAAATATAAATTTTCAATCAAAAATATAATGGTTGATATTTCAACATGAAATTTTTTTATTTTATAAGAAAAACAATCTAATTTACTAATAAATAAATCAATTCAATCTTATTGAATTTCATTCAAATTCAATTCAGTGCAAAGTTAAACATTTCAGAAGAAAACTACAACTTTCTACCACTTCTCTAAGAGGAAATGGTTATTAACAATAATAAATTGTTCGAATAAGCTTGTTTGTTAACTCAATAATCTATGAGGTAATAGTCATACATAATAATATTTTGTTTAAACAATTAGTTTTGTTTAATTGAAATAACTATTAACTCACTTCAAGGGAAAAGTGGGCAAAAAGTAAAAAATTTCAGGAAAATCCTCAAGTTTGTATCATTAAGCAAAGGAAATATTATAAGCAATGATACTGAATTGTTTAGATAATTATTTTTCTAACATAAATTAATCAATACTTTAATCTAATTGAAAAGTGATAAAAAGTTAAAAATTTCAGCAAAAAACCCGCAACTATGTAGTATTAATCTAGAAGAAGATAGATATAAACATTTACAATTTATTCAAACAATTATTTTTGCTAAATCAAGTTAAATAATTACTTACTTTGAGTGAAAAGTGGTCAAAAAGTTGAAAATTTCAGAAAAACAACGCAACTTCGTAGCATTATTCTAAGAGAATATTTTTATAATTAATAAAAATTGTTTAAACAATTATTTTTGTTTAATCTAATTAATTATTACTCCGCTTTAACTGGAACGTTGGAAATAAGTTAAAATATTCAGAAAAAAACTCGACTTTCGAACCCTTTTCTAAGAAGAAGTTGCTAAAAACAGTAATAAATTTTTTAACTATATTAAAATTAACATTCTATTATCAGTATATAATAGTGTTCCATATATTTGGAACAATCTTCGTTAAAAAAATCGTAAAAAAATCATAATTAGCGCCAAAAACTCGAAAACCTATTTTTTCACTTATGGGGGTTTTTTGGGACCCTATAATCAGACTTATGGGGGTGATATTTGAAAAGTAATATTTCACTCGCATTCTGTGACTAATTCTGAAGAGAAATAGTGGATTTCAAACTTGATTCACCTACTATTGCGAATTCTGAATGAAATTCACAAAAACGTCTTTTTTTCTCATGGGAAATACGTGTTAAACTTCATAGGGCTTGCGCCACCTCTAAAAATTATTTTCTTCTTTTAAAAAATAAATGCATTTTTTTTTGTGGATTCGAACAAATTCCTGGTTGTTTTGCATAAAAATTCAGAAAAAATTTTGTTTTGACCATCCTACTCTACATCCTTGCATCCTCTGATGCAAGCTCTTATGTTTCCTTGGTTCTTTATACCTTTTCGTTTCAGAACCTCATTCACAAAATTCTCTAACATTTGTCAATCATATAGCAAAATGGGTGTTAGCACATAATTATGTATTACAATTCTAGCCTAATTCCTCAAATTGATAGCTCGAGTGACGGCTCCTGCACTGCTGATAATCTCTTAATCCTAGTTAGTACGCCTGGAAATCTATGCATCTATCTTCCCGTCAGCAGTAAATTTTTCTAGATATACGAAATCACCCATTTGCTATATCTTCCCTTCGTTTGAAGCGATGTTGCATACTGGTGTCTCATCCACTTTTTTCAACACAATTATACTTTTCATCCACTTTAATCCTTAAACACTAAGGGTTGTTTTTCACCCTTTGAACCAAAAACTTGCGTATTTTCTCCCATATTATGTATTTTCATGTCACTGCAAACATTTTCGGCAGCAAAAAAATGAGTTTGGATTTTTTTTTCAGCGTTCATTTGAACGTTCAGAACTTTATCCACATCAGTCTGCTCAAAATTCTCTGCGAATCATCGTCTGATTCTGTCGTAATAACTTCATCTTCCACAAACGTCAATCCACGCACTTTCTATAATATTATTGCTATTATTGCTTCCAGTCAACCACTGACTCCAAACTCTTCTAGAACTACCCATAGTTTGGTTCTTTACACCTCATCAAAGACTGTCTTCCAGATCAACGAATACATAAAAATAGTACATTGCAAACCGAGCGGAACCGACGGCAATAGCTGCGTGGTAACTTCCGACTTGGGCGGGATCTTGAACGTCAAGCATGAACGGGCGCGGTTAGCGCTCGGGTGGGTGACTGTTCGGGATTCTCGCTTAGTCGTGTTTTCACCATG